>JBBPQT010000532.1:0-14127 GCA_038092715.1 Boletus smithii | reverse complement strand
CCCGATGTTCCCCACTACCTCTTTGATAATGTCTCAAAATAGCTTAATTTTCATGTTTGCAAAAGGTGGAAAAAGTCCCTGGGACTTCCCATATGAAAATGGGCTATTAGCCCTAATATTTCATTAGCCCATTTTTGGGGGTCACCTGAAGTGGGGATTACATCAATATATGAAATGTAGTGTATATACTATGATACTGCTGCTGTGAAAATTCTTGGCATACCTTTGGCCTGCCGCTGGGGGTGCTCAGGATATGCTCTGGTTGGCTAGATCGGTCTCGGTAACTTGGTGACATCCACCCCACTTGGGCCCCCTCGTATCCATTACACCCACCCCTTTTGGGCCCTCTCATACACATTGACTTGGTGAAATCCATCCCACTCAGGCCCACTCATATCCATTAAGGTAAATCACACCCCACTTGGGCCCTTTCCTACACATCGACTTGGTGACATCCACCCCACTCAGGCCCACTCATATCCATCGAGGTCAGTCACACCCACCCCACTTGGGCCCTGTTGTATACATCAACTTGATTAAATTCACCCCACTTGGGGTCACTCGTATACATCACACTCGGCCACATCCACCCCACTCGGGCCCATCTGTACACATTCATCTTGGTTTCACACACCTAACTCAGGCCCATTCGTATGTATCAATTTCTTATTCATTATACATTTACAGGCCCTTCTGTATCATACATATGTCCATCTCATATGGGCCCAACCATATCTCATGTCACTCATGTATCTCGGGCCCACTATGGGGTCATCCATACCACTTGGGCCTTTTGCAAGCAGGCTGGTTGTATGGTACGGAAGATAGTGACCACATTATGTGGGAATGCAGCAGTTCCACAATTAAGGGAGAAACTGGTGAGCTTTCAACCTTTCTTAATTTCATCAGACTTACCAGAATCATAGCAAACCATCTTGAAAGTTGTCACCTGGATCACATACAACATTGTGATCTCAAACATGCAAGGGGCTTGGTGGCCAAACTTCAAAGCCATCATCAATGCCAATATCAACTCCCATGCTGACCACCCTTGGATCAGATTCACCAGAAATGATGAAGCCATGCAGGTCAACCAGCCAGACCAATCTAGCAGCTTGCTCCTTTGCATTGATCTAGGCAAGGGCAAGGAGAGGCAGGTGAAAACTCTGGCCAACAATAAAAAAAGGCCAGAGATAATACAGGGCCTGGAGAAAACTGTGAAAGATTGGCAGGAGAATGTTCACAAGGCCATAGGTAAGCTGGTGGTGGTGATTAATTTAATGAAGGATATGAAGGCCAAATGACAAACTTTGGAAGCAACCATTGTGAAGGAAGCTCAAAGATACAAGCAATAACTACCAAGCCTCACCACAGGTCATCTCCATTGTGCAAACATCAGCCACATCACCTGACCCATCCAAAACCTCAATTGATGCCCTGCCACTACCCCCCTGCTGCCTCCACTAATGCCCCTATCAATGCCCCTGCCACTTGTCTATTAATGCAATCAAAGGAGCCTTAGCTGCTATTTTTGAACAAATGACTGTGGATTGTGCCATAAGGCCCACTTATGTCAGCTTGAGCTCTATGCCACTTTGTGATTACATCAGCAATATATAGTATTTTTTAGTTGCAAACATTTCTTTGGGATTATATATATAAGCAATTACTAAAGATTTTATGCAATATATAGACAGAACTGGGTACAACAGCTACTTTCAGCATGATTACATAAGCACATCCAAGCAGCCAGATATTGCCAAAAGCAGCCATTACTTTTTATAACATTTATTTTTGAATGTCTTATAAATTGAATGTTTTTTTATTATTATCTCAGCATCCACACTATATACAGGGGTGACCACTTTTGGCATTAATTACATAAGTGAATTTAAAGCAGCCAAATATAGCCAAAAGCAGCCATTACATTTCAACATAGTTACTTTAAAACTCTTTTTAATTGTAGGCTTTCTGTAAGAACCAAACCTTAGGCTTACTCAAAGTGAGCAAGTTGCTTAGGCAAGAAATATTATTCCAAGAATGGGGAATAGACTATGACAAGTCCTTACTTATATACTACTAACTATGGTCTGTGTGCTAGAACATGCATCACCCATGAGGCATGATGTCATGGTCTGGAGCGTGAAGGTAAGCGGTAATTAAAGACATGTGTACTTAATGTGATATGTGAAGGTGTGAAAATAAAGTGTTCATGACATTACCCCCTTTTCAAGGAGTGACGTCCACGGCACTAGGAATATCAAACATTGAGTCCAGGTATTTCTGATACCTTTTTTGGAACTCCAGAAATTCAGGATTGTTAAATAGGATAGGAGAAGTAGACGGAGGAGTAGGTGTGCGAAGGCATATTGGGCATGTGCACGGGATGTTGGGTATTTTGACATTATAGTGCATTTGGACAGCTTTTTCTCTTTTGGGGCTGTTGGGTGTTTCCAGTAGAAGCTTTTGATAGAATCTGCCTCATGTGGTAAGTGGTCTGATCGGATCCATTCATTTTCCTCAGATGGAAAACCTTTCCACGCAACAAGGTATTCTATTTTTCCTCTTCTTTCGCGGGATGTGACTATTTCATCGATTTCTTGTTCTTCTTCTCTGTGAATTAGATCAGGAGGTGGAGGTGGAATCTTTGTTTGTGAGGGGAATGAGCCTGCAGTGTAGGGGTGTAATAGACACTCATTAAAGACAGGATGGATGCCACCCCATTTTGGATCTAACTTCAGTTTGTATGCTGAAGCGCTTACTTTAGCAAGAACCTTAAAGGGACCATATCTTTTATCACCCAATTTCTTAGATGGGCGATCAGATCTAATATTGGTTCCTTTGAGTAGTACAAGATCTCCGGGTTTATATTCCACAATGGATTGGGCTTTCTGATTGTGGAACTTTTTCATGTCCACTGCTGCATGTTCCAATGATTCCTTGGCAAGTTTAAAGGTTTCTTGCATTGTTTCCACAAACTCCTAGCTGATTCATTTCAAATCATTTTTCTGTATTCACCTCGGATGTTCGGTTGTTGACTGAAGTTAAGAATGAAAGGAGAATATCCACTTGTGGATGTGGGTCGTTGGTTATGCACGAATTCAGCAAGCGCAAGCCATTCTACCTAGTTGTTTTGTGGATGGTTCGTGTAGAGTCGAAGGTATTGTTCGACGGTGGTGTTATACCTTTCAGTTTGGCTGTCTGTTTGGGGATGGTAGGCGGTGGAGGGATTCACTTTGATTTTCAATAGAGTGTAAAGTGCTTCTATGAAAGAAGAAACAAATTGAGGTCCTCAATCTGAGATCACCTTTAGGGGGGTGCCGTGAAGCTTGAAGATGTGGTCTCTAAATATTGAGGCAACTCCTTTCGCCGTGATGTTGGTGGTGATGGGGAAAAATCAGATCATTTTACTGAACCAATCTACAACCGTTAAGATTGCATTTTTGCCTTGGGACTTGGGTAATGGTCCAATTATGTCAACAGATATGATTTCCCATGGTGCTTGTGGAATCTCATTTGGGGTGAGAGGTGTTTTGCCTGCTTTGGTGATGGTTTTGACTTTTTGACATTTGTTGCAACCCTTCACGTAAGCTTCAATATCCTTTTTGATTGTTGGCCAGTAATATTTGGCGGAGATTAGGTCACGGGTTCGTCGGATTCCTGGATGTCCTGCAAGAGGGTGGTCGTGATGATCTCGAATGATCTTTTTGCGCAGTTTGTCATCCTTTGGAATATACAGAAGATCTTTGTAATATGCGATCTTCTCGACTTCTTTCCATGATTCTCCCTTAATCAGTCATTTTCAGGTGTATGCCTCTCTTTTATGTTGAAGTTTTATTACCAGTGACTCAACCGTTTCAGGGTCACTCCAGGCCGAAGCCGGTGCGGTAGCCTGATCGGGTTGTTTTTTCATCGATCGAATCGACGAGTTTGGTAGTTTTACGGTGGGGATTCGAGATGAGGGTGTGAAAAGGGGTTCGGGTAATAAGATTTGAGCAGTGTTATTGCACTCTACCCCCTCTTCAAAGTCTGGCCTCTGGGACAGAGGGTCCACAGGGTTGGTTTTACCAGAACGATGACTAATCGTAAAGTGGTACACTTGGAGGAGCTGTTGCCAGCGAGCTTGATGGCAGGATAGGTCTTGTGGCCATTTGAAGTACGTAAGATTTTGATGATCGGTTAAGATCTCAAAGGGAAATTTGGCATCAGGAAGGTAATGCTGCTATTCTTTGAGAGCGAAGATGATTGCTGTGAGTTCAAGATCTGCAGTGTGATAGTTTCGCTCTGCTTCTGTCAGAGATTGAGAAATGAACGCAATTGGATGCCAGCAATCATTCTGTTTTTGAGTTAGGACTGCACCTAAACCTACTCCCAATCCATTGGTTTCAATTCGGAACACTGATTCCTCATTGGGCATAGCTAGGGCCGGAGCTGAGGTTATAGCCTGCTTTAGAGCATTGAAGGCTCCTTGGCAAGATTCATCCCAGTTCCATTCCTTTTTCTCTAAGGTAAGGGCATTCAGAGGTCATGCCACTTTTGAAAAGTCCTGAATGAATCTCCGATAGAATTTAAGGATTCCTAAGAAACCTCGTACATCTTTTCAGGTTTTCGGAACAGGCCAGTCCGTTACTCCTTTGACCTTTGCAGGGTCCATTTTGACGGTGTTATGTCCGACAATAAGTCTGAGATACTCGGTCTCACTTTGTGTGTTTAAGATACAATTGGGTGTCTCAAAGGACTTTTAATACCTCTGACACTACTTTATGGTGCTCGTCTAATGTTGCCGTGAAGATCATTATATCATCCATGTATATTACGACCTTTCCTTGATTGATCAGATCTCGGCATAGGTGGTTCATCATGGTTTGGAATGTGGCGGGAATTGCAAAGTCCGAAGAACATTACAAGGGGTTCGAAGAGTCTGCGATTAGTTCTAAAAGCGGCCTTCCATTCGTCACCCTCTTTCATTCAGATATTGTTGTATCCCCATCTTATGTCAAGCTTTGTAAAGTGCTTGGCGTTCTTTAACTTGTCTATTAGCTCAGAGATGAGTGGTAGCGGGTATCGGTTCTATATGGTGATAGCGTTAAGTTTCTGATAATCTTGGACGGGTCTGAGTTTGCCATCCTTCTTTTTAATGAAGAAGAAGGCTGAAGCAAACGGAGATTTGGATGATTGAATCCTTCCAGATTTCAAGTTCTCTTCTAGGAACATATCAAGTTCCTTTTGTTCGTCCAGGGTTAGATTGTATGTTTTGCAATCTACTACGTGATCTCTGGGTAATAGTTCGACAGCATGATCCCACGGTCTTCGCGGGGGTAGCTCATCGAAGCTTTCCTTGTCAAATACATCTTTGTATTGGTACCAGATAGTACTCAGGGACAACATCCTCAAAAGTCTGTGTCTGTTTTTCCTTGTTTTTCTTGATGGCGATCTCGGTAGCTGTATTCACCCTTATCCAGGATTTTACGTCAACTTGGAACAGCCGTTCCTCGTCTTTCTCCTGGTGTGTCTCATCATCCTCATCTTCAATTGTCTGGAGATCGGGCATGTGATCCTTCTTACATGTCAACTCGATCATTTGCTTTTTCCAGTCTATGGCTGGATTGTGTACCTTAAGCCAATTGAATCCGAGGAAGATTGGATGTGTCAAGAGTTTTGTGACTGCCAAAGCAAGTCGTTCTGAATGTTCCTTAATTTTAAGTTCCACTGTCACAAAGTGTGATATGGAACCATTGGAGTTCTTTGTACCGTCGGCATTGTATACAAGAATTGGTATGGGTAGTTCATATGTTTTTAACTTATTTTCCTTTACAAATGCTTCGTCAATACTAGATCTGTTGCATCCAGAATCTACTAAGGCTATTACTTTGATATTTGACCCGTCCAGTCCAATGATTGTTCCTTCTGTTTCTAATGAGTTGTCCGATCATTTTTGTTTAACAAATTGGGGTTTGTTTTGTAATTCCCTAAGCGAGAGACACACTTCGGGAACTGACACTCGTCGGATATGGTCTACTAAATCTGTTGTGACTTCCTGGGTTCTTTTCTTGTGTACAAACGAGTGGAGGTGCTTAAGCATGCAGTCATCCTTGGTATTACTGGCCATGGATTTAATCCAGTTAACCGACCACGGATCTACCGTGTTCATCCAATTTTGTCGAAGGTGATCAACCTTCTTAGCTTTGGGTTGCTGTGTCGGCCTGTTAGCTGGTGCGGTATCCTTGGCTTTCTTGGGACAACTGAGTATTTGAACTTGAACAGGGTTTACCATAGCCCCGTCTTGTTCTTTCCTCATTTGTGCTAATGCACTCATTGTGTACATGGTTCCTGTCGGGTTTTCTATGGCCCTCTGACTGGAATGTACATTGGTGATTGGATAAGGTCATTCATTCAAAATGGGAACAATCTCATCTGAGATTACTTCATATCCTTCAGCAATAAGCGTCCGGATGCGTATTTGTTCTGGGGTTTTTACCCCCTTTTCAGACTCATCGCCTTTCTCTTCAACCTCGTCAATGCTTAGAACAGAAAATCTATTTTGTTGCAATGACTTAATTGGTACAGTAGTTGGTTGTCTAGCTACTGTACGACGACAAAATCCTTTTCTATGGCCTTAATGGCCAACTCTAACTCTTCTCCTGTCATATAGGAGATGTCTTTTCCTGCAAATGTAAATGTCCACACTTGGCGAGTGCGTGGCTTAAAGTGCTCCTTGCATAGCCATGGCTTTCCGCATCTGAAACATTTCCCCTCAGCTTGTGCCTTGGAGATGTCCATTAGAGCCCCAGCTCTGCTGAACATGCCCTCCATGTTTGGATGGACTTCTTTGTTTGTTGAGGTGGTTGTCTCCACCATCTTGGTTTGTGACGTAGTGGCACTGGGTCGGTACCACTTGGTTGCCAGTTGGACTGAAGTCCATCCAGCCGCTGTTTTTCTGTCATTGATTTCGGCCAAAATGGCCTCTGCTTGTGTGAGAGCTCTTTCCCACAGTGTGATGTCTTCTGAGTCGAAAAGCTTGGGATGGGATCTTTCTACGTATTCTATGATTTTGTTTCTCACGCCTAAGCATGTGATCCTTATGAGAGTCCTGGCATGGTGGACCTGGTCAAATCCAGCATCCATCATGAGATACTTCATTCGGACAAAGAAGTCTGAAACTGTGTCCTTGCTGCCTTGCTTAAGGGCATTAAGCTTTGCTTTGGCCTTGCGGCGAAGCTCCTTTGGGACAAATGTGTCCTTGAGCATTTGTGCCAACTCCCTGAGGGTTTGGCTTCCTTGTGGGAATTGTTGTGCATAAAAGTCGGCGAAGCGACCGGCAGCATTGTCTCCTCTCATATAGGAGATGACAATCATGATGGCTTCCGACGAAGTCGGTGCCTGTTCGAAACCTTGTAGGTAGTAGGACATAGTCCTCCACCATTGTACAAATTTCTTTTTATCGCCCTCGTACATTTCAGGGCGCACTGCAATACTTTTCCCAAGACGACTGGTCAAGGCAGTTGCTGGTACTTGTAAAGCCACAGGTGGCTGGTATGGGGATGTCAACACATAGGGTGCCGATGTGACGATTGGTGGTCATATGTTTATACCATGTAATCCCTGGTATGAGGAGCCTGGCATCCTTAGTGTTGGATGTGCAGATGTCATAGACGACCTAGTCGGCGGTCGTGGTGACGGGACGTTGACCCTATAGGTGGGCCTTGGTGATTGGATGGCTGCTGGGGCAGCCGGAGTAGGAGGAAGCATTGGCGGAGGACCCGCTGTTACAGGGTTGACCTGGAAGTTGTTGATGTTAGCTGTCATCTGAGTGAACTCAGTGGGCTCGGGGGTGGTGTGCTCTGGGAGAGCGGCAACTAATCCGGACATATCATATCCAGACATGGTTCAGTGTTCTTCTGTTGGTATTGGGGGAGGGTTTTGGTCTTGTTCGGCAATCTAGCCTATTAGAGGTGACCAACAGCCAAAGCTAATTGCGTACACCTAGGTTTGATGCTTTACTAAACAACCGGAGGTTTGGGCGCGTTGTGCTTACTAAGTACTGTCCTCCTCGAAGGGACTTCAATACTTTTCACACAGAATGTGTATTAGAGATGAGGGAAAAAACTATTGTTTCCTTAATATGGTGGACGCGTGGAATGTCAGGTTGGTGTACTACATAGGTATATAAGGGGGGAACCGGATATATCTGCCTGGCTATGGCAGCAATACCCGATAATGGTGGTATACTGACATGACAACTGTGATCACGCAAACAGGGGACCGTATGTATCATCTATCCCTAGATGCTGGGTCGAGCTCACTACAGAAAGCATTAAAGGGGGATTCCCTGGTCACTTCACATGTAACCCTAACGACTCTGGCACACAATTAATTTTGTGTATGCCTTGGGGATCGAGTAGACCCGTTGTCTCGTTTTATGGAGATGTGCTGCAAGCAGCATCCTTTAACCCTAGGATCCGGGTATGGTTTCAAGCTAGAGAAGTGGTCACAAATGTCAGTGAAGTGTGCGACGTTGGGCAGTAATGGAGTAGTGGAGTTGGGCGATGAAGTGTTGGGCGACGAGGAGAATATTCTTGGAATAATGTAAGAACCAAACCTTAGGCTTACTCAAAGTGAGCAAGTTGCTTAGGCAGGAAATACTATTCCAAGAATGGGGAATAGACTACAACAAGTCCTTACTTATATACTACTGACTATGGTCCATACGCTAGAACATGCATCACCCATGAGGCATGATGTCATGGTCTGGAGCGTGAAGGGAAGCGGTAATTAAAGACACGTGTACTTAATGTGATATGTAAAGGTGTGAAAATAAAGCATTCATGACACTTTCTGCTGGATAACATAAGCAGGAAATTTTATGCCACACTAGATAGCACTAATCAACAATTCAGGGGCGCTTATGTAGGCACATTTGAAGTGCTGCCATCAGTCACTTCTTCAACACCATTCACATATTGGAAATCTCCTAAACATATGTTGTTATTAATGATTAAAGGTCCAGTTCAGTCTGGTTTTTTATCTTCCAAATAAGGCAACTGGACCAGGACTGGTCCTGGGAAAGTCCCAGGCACCAGGCACCAGGCACCAGAGCCTGAACTGATAAAAACCGGTCCTAAATGGTCTTTACATTAGTTGCAACTAGTTGTAACCAGTGTTTTGAATAACCAGTGTTTTGAATAACCAGTGTTTTGACCCCTATCCTATAGGAACCACACTTTCCACTATAGACATACTATGTTCTACTGATTCCTAGCTTTCTATCTGCCCCCTAGTCAAGTGACTTGGACCAAGGAAAGCTGAGATATGATTGATTTAAAAGTACATGTCAAGTATAACAGTGTTAAAATGTATCAAAGTGAAATATGGTCTAATAAATTCCAAATAAATTACCAAAAAATCAAGGAAATTTGAGGGATGTAGGTAATGTGGCTGTACACTGGTTGCAACCAGTATTTGATCAGTCCTACAGAGCAATGCAACTGCAACTAGACTGGTTAGCAACTGAAGACAACTATAACTGCAGTTCAGTCTTTTGACCAGTCCAGTTGCCAACTGGACTTGGAAACACTAGTTGTTATCACTTTCTCTTTTATTCCAGCTGCTTTCCCTTGGCATTCCCTATGGCCACAATATATGGACACATTGTATACACCATAATAAACTATATATATTGCTGATTTAAGGTACTGAAAGACCCTGAAAGGAATAAACTAACACAGAGTGAAAAAATAAAAACAAACATATTCGCATTTTTGACATATTGCATATATGGGCTAACAAAGTATGTGCCCAAGTACTATTTATATATATGTAGAACATATCACAAGCATAAGTGGCTGGATGGCAAGCTGGTAATATTATGAGACATCTCTCAAACCTTTTTTTATTGCATGCAAGGAAGTACACTCAGAATTTCCCTAATATGGTATTTCCAAATCAGGATCCTCTATATACTTAGAAAAAATGCCAAATCAGTCATTTTACTAGACTCTAGGTGATAAAGAAAAGAAAGGTAAAGAGATAGCATTCAGATTACAAGCACACAAGTATTTGATGTACTTACACTCAGGTTTTTTGTTACAATTCACTGTTTACTCTTATAGATGGAGAATGGCTCCATCACCATATATACTCCTTGTCATCTTTGTCATTTCTACTTATGTTCTATATTCTTCAACATTCCATAATGTTCCATTTGATTAGTTATCTTTCTTTAGCACCTGTATATAAACCTAGTTATCCAGCAATGTATTCCCTAGCTAGTCTTTCTCAGACAATAGCACAATACCTTCATTACTCCCCTGAGATCTCTCTAAGTTGTTTGTCCTACTTTTGAGTGGACACTCTCTTTGAACCCTTGAACTTTTGCTAGCCTTCCAGCTGGTCAAACTTTTGAAGGCCTTTGATGGATCCTTTGACAAAGCCATCTAATGGCTCAACACTGTTCAATTTTACCTCATAGTAAATGCCACTGTCTACAACACCAATGCTAAGAAGATCATCTTTGCCCTCTCTTACATGATGAAGGGATCTACTTTTACCTGGGCATCCACCTTTAGACAAAGTGCCATCACCAGTGTCACCACAAGTTCAACAAAGCCTTCAAACACCAAGACCTCACTGGGAATGCCATCACTTGGCCATCCACCAAGTGTATGACCTGCAAAAAAGATAGGTTGTACTCCCCTTCCCTTTCCCAACATGTATCTGAATTCCAGAACATGTTGCCCTTGCCACTATCACCAATGCTAATGTTTTCATTGGATACTTCTCCACTGGCATCCCCCACCACTCATGAAATGAATCATGTCCATAGACACTGTCCCTGCCACCATTGACAAATGGTACAACCAATTCATCCACTCCCAAACCCAATGGGAATGTGCAGAGGAAATTTCCAGATGGAACCACAAACCCTCTCACTCCATATACCACTCTTTCTCCTCTGCCTCTACCACCAAGACACGAGGCTCTGATGCTATGCACATCAATGTCATCAAAGTATCTAAGTTCATCCCTAATGAACAGAAATGCTGCATTGAGAAAGGGCTCTGCTTCTCCTGTCACAAAGTAGGACACTTTAGTTCTGCCTGCCTGAGACCTACCAAGAAGGTATAAGTTGTCAAAGAAGATATGGAGTTACCCAGGTTACAGGAGATAGATGATGATAATGAAACAGTTTATATTGTCTCCTTCACCCCTATGGATTTTTAAACTGGAAGTCTCAATCAATGCAAGTCCCTCCCTCTCCTATGTATGTATACTGCTGTTGTACAATATATGACCAAATCTATGGAAATCCCCATTTAGATGATTGTCCCCTCACACTATGAAAACCATTGACATCTGTGCCCTAGTTGATAGCAGTGCAGATATCTCCTGCATTGACTGGCAATTCATTTGCAACAAACCCCTCTTGATGAGTCCATTGATGAATCAAGAGATCTCTACTCCACCTTCATTGCCAATACCAAGTGACATAACACCTTCTACTAAAACCTCCTCCTTGGCTTTCCCATCACATCAATATCCATGCCATCTACAATGCCCATCTTTTGACCAAGGAAATGCTTGCAGGTATGAATGAGAGATTGACATGCAGGCCGACCATATGCTTACCAACATAAATAAGTGGACCAATAGAAGAATCTGCTTGTCATCTCTGCCCCCACCCAGGTACCAATCTCTAAGGGTTCCGCTTATCGTTTGCCTCATCCCCTTCCCCCTCGTCCTGTGGGACACTCATTGACCACATTGAGTCCCATCATGTTGAGATGCTCTATCCTACTTGTGGGCTTCAGCTGCAGCCATCTTCCCTTTGAGGTTGAGGTGTGGTGTTAGCTAGATCCTACCTGGATCATAACACTTGGATTAGACTTCTTTACTACATCTTGAATAGAAACCTGTGCTTGGAGCTGCATACGCTCTTGAGAATAGTACTTGGCCCACACTTGTCATACACTCGTTCGGCGTCATAAATACAAATAAAGTTGCTATCCCCCATAGTGCACTAGGGGCGGTTCTGTGTGCTTGTTGACACAGCATATAGGGATATATGATACATCTGGTCCACAGATTCACATGATCATCTGTAACATCATGTGCTTTCACCTGCAGCACTTCCCTTATGATACAACTTTCTTCAGATCCACACTTTTAGGATCTTGGCTGACACCAACACTTTGTTACGTATCACTACCTCTATCTCAATTCATACCCAACATTGAGGGTTCTACCTACTCCATATAGTTTATGATATATTGCCAAAGAAGATATCAGTATTGCCTCCACTCAAAGAAACACCACCTAAGAAGACTAGTCAAGCAGATCCCTAGAAAGTGGTTGAGAGATACCGCTTAGTAAGGACCTATCAAGATGACCACAATAGAAGATCTGGCGAGTTGCATTGCCGATATGACATTAGAAAACACAAGCAGTGTAACAAAGAAGATTCCTGATCCGGGCAACTGGTACGGTGACAAAACCAAATGGCGCTTCTGGTGGATCAAGATTCGTCTCTGGGTCTCTGCCCAAACATGGAAAAGTGACAAGATTCGAGATGTCACAGTTCTCTCATGCCTAGAAGATAAGGCGGAAGGCTTTGCCCAGCTCACTATGGAAAAATACCTCAAAATGGAAACCAGCTGAGAACAAGACAAGAATGGAACCTACGTCATTCGCGGAGAAGTGTGCTGGCCCACATGGAACCATCTCCAGGACAAAATAAAGGACTATTTCTGCATCAACACTCTTACACATGAGAGTTACAAGAAGCTTCTGGCCTTATGTCAGCTGGAACTTTGGTCAATGTATTCCTCCAGAAATTCGAAGTCTTGGAGAAGGAAAGTGAGGTTGACCCAAAAGAGTCTATTGAGCTCCTCAAGAAAGCAGTTGACTATCAGATCTATTACCAGATCCAGATCAACAAACCCCTTGCAGAAACAGACAAGGATTTGTTCAAGGCAGCTATTCAGGTATACAGAAGAGCCTTTGAAAAGATTGTGATTGAAAGAGCAGCTCCCATGCTGTAGGAGCCAGCGGCTCTCTACACTTGCAGAGGACATATTTCCGTTATTCCATAGGTTGCCCAGTGTCATCTGATGTTTTTCTGTTCATTCGATGCCATTTGCATTTATCCGGACCTGCCAGATCATTCTCTAATTGTTTATTTTGGTTTGGACTTATGTTTCATACTTACCTTTGCTTGTCCTTGTGGCATTGTAGTGATTTGCACAGTCCGGAAAATGCCTGGACTATAAAGTCTTGTACTTCGGATTTATGGAATCCATCTTGCCTTTCATCCAAAGCCTGATCACACTTGTCTCATCGTCGTCTCTGGCCCTCGTCCTAGGCCATTTCTTGTGTCCAACCCTCGTCCTTGGTCGGATTAAAATTATCTGTTTTGTTTCCATTTGTTTCCGCACGCGCTGTCCAGATTAGTCTGGATTGGTCATCAATGCTGGGTCAGTCACCACAAACCCTTTGGAGTAACAACCCATCTACAGAACCCTCTGGGACGAGTCACACTTGCACCCACACACACATTATTATTCTTACAACTGGAGCCCACCATGAGGGGGTTCTACTACTGGGTTGTCGAGAAGGCCATGTTGACCTACACCTCACCAATTGGTCTTAGTCATGGATGAGGAGCCTAGGTGAGAAGCCAGCAAAAACAAGTCACAGGAGTGTGACTCAGATGTATTGAAAATGCATGGAAGCTAGGAGCACCATACACCGGCTAGGGGCAGTGAGACATACATGATGAGCCACTAGAAACCCACATGTAAAGAGAATGGGACAGGGAGGGATCGGGTGTCGCAAAATACAGGATCTGGCAGTACAGGAAGAGATGTAAGTGAGTAATTCTAGTATAGAGACCCAAATCTGCGCACCTGGTGGGACAGGGAGAGAGCTGGCAGTAGAGGAGTTGAAGCGCAGCTTCTGTGGCCCACCAGGCGGAGTTTGGTAAGCAGGGTGGCTGGCGAAGGCAAGGCTCTCCAGGTGGCTGACTGGTCAGACCAATTAGTCTAGTGTAAACTAGTTTTAAACCCTACCAATTGGTCTTAGTCATGGATGAGGAGCCTAGACGAGAAGCCAGCAAAAACGAGTCACAGGAGT
>JBBPQT010000531.1:0-14137 GCA_038092715.1 Boletus smithii | reverse complement strand
GAATCGTGTGAGAGAAGGCCATAGGCCTTAGAGCCGCATCTAAGATCTAATCTAAAGTATGTAGATAAGATATAACCATAGGGGTTATATGCGCTATACAATTATATATTCAACACTCCCCCTCACTAAATACCTGATAAGGGATGTAAGCGAATAGTGCACTAAGAGCTGCAAGGGTTGTGCGATGATAAGTCCGGATGGTACAAACTACTGCTTGTAGAATGACAAGCCTAATTGGGCATGGAACTTGTTGAACTTTATATGGCCGAGGTTCTTTGTGAACATGTCAGCGGGGTTGTCATTGCCTTGTATAAAGTAGAGGCTGATCTTCCCATCAGCTACGATCTCTCTGATGTAGTGATAATGGATGTCAATGTGTTTACTCCGTTTCTCGGTGATAGGGTTTGATGCCATAAAGATGGAACCCTGATTGTCACCGCATATGGGGATCAATGACATGTTATACCCAAGTTCTATGAGTAGAGTGCGAATCCAGATCACTTGGCAGCTACAGTCTAAGAGCGCCATGTATTCAGCTTCTGTACTAGACAGAGCAACGGATTTCTGTGCATGGGAACTCCATGAGAATATACCTCCAGCTAACTTGAAGAAGTATCCGGTCTGAGACCGGCATGTGGAGGGTTCTGATGCCCAATCAGAATCGGTACAAGCCATAATTCCTTGGCCAGAGGATCCATCAAAATCAAGGGAGTAGTTTCTAGTCCCGAGCAAGTAGTGGCAGATATACAGCACTTTGCTAAGATGATCCGGGGTAGAATTGGCTGATTGCCGAGCCAGTGCTGTAACAGCATAGGCGATGTCAGGCTGAGTACCGAGCATCAGGTACAGGAGTGATCTGATCACTTGCTGATATCTGGATCATAAGGCTGGATCTGTGGTACCCTGATTAGGAATCGGGTAATAGCCGGCAGGTAATGGTGTAGGTGCCGTCTTGGCATTTGTCATGCTGCATCGTTCAATAACCTTATCAAGGTAGGCGCATTGATCTAAACAGATCTTGTGGCCTTTTCTTTGAATGTGCATGCAGAGAAACTCTCTGGCTTCTCCTAAATCCCTACATTCCCATTTCTGCATGAAGTGGGCTTTGATCTCATCAACAAGTTTCTTGTTGGGACTGCAGAATAAGGTGTCATCTACATAAACAATGGCTACAACTGTGTGGGAGCCTTTACGTTTGTATAGGAATATACCGGCTTTGGATTTGAGCTGCTCGAAACCGAGTTCAATCATTGACTTGTTGAGCACTTTCCACCAAGCTAATCCTGCTTGTTTAAGGCCGTATAGGGCATGACGAAGTCAGAGCACTTTGTGCTCTTGCCCTTTTTTGGCGAAACCTTCTGGTTGTTCCATGTAGATCTCTTCATCTAGCTTGCCGTAAAGATAGGCGCTTGATACATCGAGTCCGGATATATACCAGTTCTCAAGTGCTGCTAGTGCAATCATAAGATGCACAGTTTCAAAGCACACAACTAGAGAGAAGATCTGATCGAAATCCTCTCCTTCAACCTGTGAGAAACCTTTGGCTACTAGCCTGGCTTTCTTGCGGCCATCTGGCTTAGCATCAAATACTCAGCGATTTTGGATAACTTTCCGATTCTTAGGGCGATCTACAAGTTCAAAGACTTCGCGCTTGCGGAGCATATCGAGCTCCTTCTTGCAAGATTCTTCCCATAAGAGTCTCTCAGCCTTTGGTAGGCGAGTGATATCGCGGTATGACCATTCTCTTGGCTGCTTAATAGCGCCAGAGTCCGGTTTGATTGCTTGAGCAAGTAAAAACTCAACTAGAGGTTCTCCCCCTTCGCGGCATAGTTTTGCCACATTGGGTTCCTCTGAGGGAGTCGAGAATGGGGTGGAACTGGGTCCAGGAATACTAGGTGTAACCGGAGGTGCGATTGCTTTTTCCCATTTGGATAATCTTTCTGTGTCCTTAAACTGTTGGACCAGATGGCGGCGATCACCATAGATGTTTCCAGGTCTGTTGGGAATCTTCCTTTCGCGCTCTGAGCAGCGAGGAAGAGCAGGTGGTGGGGGAGCAGGTGGTCTAGGAACCCTTTGAGGGGTCCAGGGTGCTGGTTCCGGTTCTGATTCCGGAGATTCAGATCTAGGAGGTGTTGCAGGTGCAGCTGGAGGTGGCGCAGGTGCATAATGTCTAGGCGCGTGTTGCGCTGGCTCATCCTCAAGATCGGGGATTAATCCGGTGTGATCAAGAGGTGGAGCTTCTCTTAGAATCCAAGTATTTCGCTTCTTAGTTTGAGTAACACAATGAGGAAACATAGCCTCATCGAAGATTGCATGAGCGGAAGTGAATATGACATTGTTAGGGGAGCGCATAAAGATAAAATTGCGCTCATTGCCAGGGGCGATACCCAGATAGGTCATTAGTTTGGACTTAGGGGCAAGCTTATTGATCCGTACATCCGAAGGGATGTGGACGTAAGCGCCACAGCCGAATACTCTCAAATGAGATATATCGGGAACTTCATTAGTCAGCATCTCATATGGGGTGCACCATGCGTGTCTCTTGATAGGTGTCTGATTGTAAATGTGGACTGCATGGAGGGTGGCGAATTCCCACCAGCTAGATGGCAAGCATGCCTCATGGCGCATTGCCTCTGCCTTATCCATCATTGTGTGCATAAAGCGCTCAGCACGACCATTTTGTTGTGGCGTGTGAGGTGTGCTTTGGAGAATTCTTATGCCGTGCTGCTTTAGAAGCACATCAAATGCATCAGATTTGTATTCTCCCCCTGCATCGGACATCTATGAGATAACCTTGGAGTCGAACTGCATATTGACCATAGATATAAAGTCACAGGTGCAGGTAATAGCCTGACCCTTTAAACGCATGCAGGACGTCCATGCATGACCAGTGAAGTCATCGACAAACACTATCATATAACTTCCGATATGAATTGATCGGGAAGGATTTTAGATCAGAGTGTATGATCTCGAATGGTCGTTTGGCGTGAGCCTGATTAGGTAAGAATGACCGATTTGGCATCTTTCCTAAGGCGCAGCCAGGACATAATGGATCCCTTATTGGGAAAGGTACATCAGGGAAATTACGTGTGTGCTTCTTCACATGCAATAACACATTGCACGAAGGGTGAGCTAATCTCCGGTGTAATGTCTGGTAATCCATTGAATAGATGGTACTCAGGACGGAATGCATAGTCTCATAAGGTAGAGACTTAATGCAAAATATTGAATCGCCGGGATTGCAAGGTGTGAAGCGGACATATTCAAGTCCTGACTTCTGGAATAATGATTAGTGCTGCGAATCGCCATGCACAGTCATATCATCCAGGAGAAATCTGCCAAGCGATAATAATCGCGCAGTTAGATCTGGTATGTAGTATACTGGATATAGGCGCACTGTATAAGTGCTGCCGTGATCAGGGCGGACAGTGAGGATAACCGTGCCTTTGCCTTTTATGGTTGTAGTGCTATTTGCAGTACACACGTGGATCGGCTCGATCAATTCCTCATATTGGGCGAAATCGCTTAATTCATATGTGAAATGTAGCGATGCCCCTGAGTCGATCATCCATTCAACATTATCAGGAGCAATTGCTCTTCCTTTCCCTTTCCCTTTGCAGGTTTCACATCCTTTATGAGCAGTTAACACATGTTTATATTTAAAATGTGCTAATACATTGACATCACATTGTGATACATTACTAGTACTCAATCCTATGAGGAGAGGAATGTTAGTCACAGAGCGTGATGAGGATGGATGGGAATGGACTGACATGTCTTGGTAGTCCCCCTCGACATGTTTGGGAGCGAGGCCTGCAGCATCAGCAATCTCCATGTCAAGGTCCTGTTCCGACCAATAGATGTCGACGAGATTGTCTTCATCCCAGGAGGACGTGGGCGGGCCACTGAATCGCGATCGTTTGGATGAACCTGAAGGTTCATCCTTGTCGTCGCTGTCCTGGGGACATTCACCGTCTGACCCGGTAAAGGGCGCGCTGTGCGAGGGAGACGGAGCAGGAGTGGGTGACGGGATGCGGCGGATTCGCGCAGATGGCAGTCCAGACTTGCGGCGAGCTCTGGGAGCGTGCATGCCTCGTCCATGAGTTCCGCGTTCGTTGGAACGGGGATAAACACGCGGGGGTGTCCGTTGCGCACCTCGACTTGAAGCGAGGGTGCAGTAACTGATTGTGAGGGACAGGCGCAGTGATGTGGCACCATGCAGATATTGGCATCGAGCGAGGTGAGGTCGGCCACGGCGCTATCGAGCGCACGGACCATCTCATTTGTCATGGGGAGGCCCATGCGGTTGGCGAGGGCAAAAGCGCGCGGCATGGATGTGAAGGCAGGAGGACCGTAGCGGGTCGCTCCGATCCGGTGCGTGAGTGTGCGCGGGTCGTCTGCGGGTCCGGGTGCGGTGTCGTCGTCGTGGTACGTGGGCACGGTGTGGTCGAGGGCGGAGGCGAGATGGCCATGGTGGCTGTCTTCGCGCTGCTTGCCCTTGCTGCTGCCGTGTGTGCTGTGAGGGCGTTATTGCCATGGTGGTTGGGCTGGCCGTGTGGTGGGCCGTTCGCGCTGCCCTGGCCGCCGTTTTGAGGTGCTGGGGTTTGCTACAAGTGGAATTGACGAGGGCCAGGGTCCCGCTTGACGGCACTGAGCTTTTGAGCTCGGGGGATCGTGGTTGTGAGAGCCTGAGCTGCGACGGGTGTCGTGTTGTTCCCACGATAGGACGGCGGCGCGACGAACAGTTTCGATCGTGATTGTCTCGGGTTTGTCGGTCGTTGCAATCCCCTGGGCTACTACCTCCATTGAGGCAGGGAGTTTACCTAATAGTAGCATTACCTGGACTTTCGAGGGGAGTATGTAGTCCATGTCTGTAAGACGCGCGATATACATTTGGAGTTCATCAAGGGATTTCCCAGGGTGCGAGTTGGCAGGGATCTGAGTGTCAAGCAGCCATTTGAAGTCCGAGTAGGCGTTGGCGATGCCAGGGGCACCATAGGCACTTAGGGGCATGTTCCAGAGGGCTTTGGCTGTCTTGTGAATGGAGAAGCGAGTGTAGATGGCGGGTGTCAGGCACAGTTTGATTGCGTCGATGGCCTTGGCATTGGCCAAGTCCCACGCGTTGACTTCAGTTTGGTTGGAGGTGTCCGTCTCGAGGGTAGGTTTCTCATCCTCAAGGACCCAGGATTCTCCCTGCATCTGCAGGAAGGATTCCATGGTGGGGGCCCAATCGAGGTAGTTAATGCCTGAGAGGATGGAAGAGGGCGGATGTCATTGCAGGGATCTGGTAGGGACATTGTCAGTTAAAGTATTAATGACGGTAGAGTTAAAATGAAATGCTGCCGTTGTGTGGCGCATTTTCCAGATCCCACGCTCGTGGCAGCGATTGGTAATCGCACGTGGAGCTAACCAGGCGAGTCAGTGGCGCCGTCACTTGCTGCCAATTATGGCACTGCGAGGGTTGCTTACCAGGGCTCATAACCTGTTGAGCGGGTAAATGCTGCAGCCACTAGGGCACACATATTAGAGGGAGCCACCTTACTAACCTGGTAGGGTTTAATGTGGGGTAAAACTCTTATCTTGTTTGTATCTACGACACTTGTATATATAGGTGAATATAAGTGGAGATAGAAGATCGTATGTGTGAATAGCTTAAAGGCTTAAGGCCGCATCAAGATCTAATCTAAGTATAAGTAGATAAGATATAACCATAGGGGTTATATGTGCTATACGATAGTGGATTTCAACAAGGGTGATCCCGACAGTCGTCTTTGAAGTTCACATTGAATTACGAGCGAGAACTTTTCATGCGTCATAGAAAATATACACCTACCGAGTCTGTGGTGCAATGCTCCTTGTTCTTAGTAGTCAAGGTCTTATCGAGCTTCGTGGCGTCTTCCTCAACTTCATCGTCAATCTCCATTGTGGGATTCACCTGCGAGTCATCGTTCTCAGGCTTGTTATCATCAGCAGCCTCCAGGACAGTAATTTTACGTTTGATGGAGCTTGAAGAAAATGGGGTAGGTGGCCGCTGAGACCCATACCCTGTGGCACCAGGATCACTTTCGGAATCATACGCAGAAATGATCTAGGGTAGTAGGAGTTCAGTGTTGCAAGACGTGCAATAGATGGTGAGAAGTTTACTATGTCAGCTGCCTCCAGGACGGCTGCTTTGCGTTTGATGGACCTTAAAGCAAAGGGGGTAGGTGGCCGCTGAGACCCATATCCTGGGGTGTCAGGATCACTTTCGGAATCGTATGCAGAAATGATCTAGGGTAGTAGGAATTCAGTGTTGCAAGACGTGCGATAGACGGTGAGAGGTTTACTACTTTCAGCTCATGGTCCCTAATATTCTTCCCTTTGTTCCTGCGAAGCGTACCTACTTGCTCCTCCATTTCGTCGACATCATCACCGAAAATTTCGCACAAAGGGACCTGGGACCGAGGAGCAGGAATGCTGTCAGGCAATGCAGGCAGGACATAGTTGTAAAGTGATGTAGCAGGTGACAAAGTAGAGACCGCTGTAAGAAAGGACGAAGTAGGAGGTGGTGTGTGTGTGGTAGTTGTAACGTTTGTCGACGATCCCCCATTTGGGACATTAGCCACCCAATTCTTGACTTGGCTGCCTTTGGAAAGCTTCTTGCTAACCCTACCAGTGAGCGCAAGGTTGAGAAAGAAGAGCATAGATTCAGTAAGTAAAAACATGCATCAATCACGTCGTGGGGAGAAGACTAACTCCCTCAGCGCCACGTCTTTCAAGAGCTTGTTTGCTTGATTACCATTTCCATCAATTCAACATGTAACGACATCCGATAACGACGAAACAATTCCTCACCTGGCTGTTTCTTGACGCTTGGGATGACCTTCTGGTGGTCCAGTTTGTATGTATCAATGGCCGCCTTCATCAACACTGGTTTTTTCTTCTGTGTTTTTGCGGTCATGGAAATTTTGGCATCACCATCGGGTTCTGCCTCTTCACTGTCTGACTCCTGGGTCAAGGTGAGCGCCTTGGTGTCATCTGTATGGGTAATATTATTGATTGTTTCGTGGCTAATCTCTAGTCTTCCTTACCTGGCTTTGTCGCCTGACGACTCAGACGAAGACAGGGGCAAATGGGCATTGGCTTGTTGGCCTCTACTTCTGCTGCCTTTGCCTCTATCTCCATCTCCATCATGGCCAAATGTTGAATGGCATCCTGGGTATCCTTTTTCTTCGCAGCTTGAGCCTCCTTGAGACGCTTATCATCCTCAGCTTTCTCGGCCTTGGTATGCCGCTTAGCTGGCATGTCAGGAAGTCCTGGATTACGAACGGCGTTTATACGTCCAGTGCGGCGGAGAGTAACTGAGCCTGAGGAAGTGTCCATGATGGTACGTGTCGATATGACCTGCAGTGAAGACGAAGGAACTAAATGAGGGTAACCAGAGATCACTGGTAGTGTTCGGAATTTTGTACATTCAAGTTCCTGCCCTGTCACAAACAATGACCTAACACTTTAATTCTAGCGACATTTGAATGTGTATCCTCCCTCATAACTTAAGACGTCCAAATTGTAGTCCTGATCTTTTGGATGCAACACAGCACATTGCAATTACCTTGTGAAAAACAGGGATGCTGGCGTTTTTTCAAGACCCCAGCTGGCTGTACAAAACACATGCACATAGCGCACCCCAACATCACCGTTCAAGTGCTGGTTGAACCATCCGATGGTTGTTCAGCAAGTCCAGCCTCAGTCAATCCCGAACACAATGACGAGGGCGAGCCAAATATGGATGGGAGTTGGGATGACGAAGATTTTTATAATCCTCAAGATGATGCTGGAGCTGGTGCACCTTGAGACAAAGATTTACCCCCACCAGCAGATGTAGACTCTCAGTTTTACGGACCAGGAGACAAGCTTTATTGAAACTACCATACAAAACTGAATGGTGAGTGACAGTGTTCTGTATCACTCTTAGGGCATGCATTGATAAACTTCAATACTTCCAGCACGTCCTTGCGATGATCAAGGCAATTTTCTTGCGCCTGGCACTCCCACTCTCCCAGATCGCACCAATTCTGATGACTGGGCACCATATAACGACCGGATTGCATTTGAAACAGCAGAGTTTCTCTTCACCCGGAATCAAATGTCAGCAACACAGATTGACGTTCTCCTCGACTTATGGGCTGCAAGTCTACTCAACCATGGCAACCAACCACCATTTGCAAACCATCGCCACCTATATCAGACCATTGACAGTACTTCTGTCGGTGACATCAAATGGGAAAACTTCTCGGTTCAATATACTGGTGCTGTTCCTGCAGCCGATCCACCACCATGGATGCAAAAAACATTCAAAGTCTGGTATAGGAACCCCCACCATGTCATCCACCACATCATTGGAAATACCAGCTTGGCTAGTGAGTTTGACCTTCAACCGTTTCAAGAATACTCAACTGAGGGTGACACGAGGCAATTCCAGGACTTTATGTCTGGCGATTGGGCATGGGAACAGGCAGTGTGTCTGCTTTGTCTATTCGCCCAGGCATTCGCTAATCCAAGTCAACTAGGATCTTATTTCCGAGGACCCTAACATGCTCGGGAGCACCTTTGTGCCAATTATTTTTGGTAGCGACAAGACCACTGTCTCGGTCGGGACAGGCAACAACGAATTTTACCCTTTGTATCTATCTATTGGAAATGTCCAGAACCATGCATGCAGGGCCCACCGTAACACTCTGGTACTCATAGGCTTTCTCGCAATCCCAAAAAGTAAGTACATTTTGTTTTGTTGGGTTTGTGTTCGGTTCTTCACGTATATTCTATCTAGCAACAAAGGAGCATGCCTCCGACACTGCCTTCTGAAGATTTTGCCATCAACTTTTCCATTCCTCGCTAGCGACCATCCTCAATCCACTTAAGCCTGCGATGATGACACCTGAAGTTGTCAAGTTTGGCGACAGTTATTATCGTTGTGTGGTATATGGCCTAGGACCATACATAGCTGACTATGAGGAACAGGTTCTCCTTACGTGTATTGTGCAAGGCTGGTGTCCAAGGTATGTGTTCTCAAAAACAAGCCAGTGGTCGTGGTCACTCAATCATTGTGGTACAGATGTCTTGCAAGTCGGGCTGATCTGGATGTTGACGCAAACGTACATAGCTGAGAATTCGCAGAAGCACTCTTTCAGGAGTGCACACTTGCAATCCTTTGGGAAGAATATGGTATTGTAGGAGACCTTGTTGTAAGTTTCCGATTCATAGTCCACGCTGGTGCAGGATTTCATGGTCTTCATACAGCCATTCACAAACGACTTCCCCCGTGCCAACATCAACCAGCTCATCGCTCCTGATCTCCTGCATCAACTCATCAAGGGGTGCTTTAAAGATCATCTCGTTGATTGGGTGGAATTGTACATCAGGGCGAAACACAGCAAGAGGAATGCTGAGCGTATCCTTGACAATATTGACCGAAATTACAGTTGTCGATTACTTCTCATGCACATCGCAAATTGACTAGAATTAATAGGATAGCTGCCGTTGCTCCATTCACAGGCCTGCGATGCTTCCCGCAAGGCCGTGGCTTCAAACAGTGGACTGGCGATGATTCGAAGGCGCTTATGAAGGTGTGTAAGTCTTTTCTAATTAACGGCAGGCTCGTACTTATTGCCATCTTTCATCAGGTGTACCTACCAGCGATCAAAGGTCATGTCCCCACAGAAATCATTCGCACATTCCGTGCATTCCTAGAATTCTGTTACCTTGTTCGCCGCCATGTCATCACGGAACACGATCTCAACGACATTCAGGATGCTCTTTCCCGTTTCCATCACTACAGGGAAAATTTCCGAACTGGCGAGTTTCCTGTTGTTACAACGTTCTCTCTTCCTCGTCAGCACTCTGCTAAACACTATGCCTCTCTAATACGACTCTTTGGCGCACTGAATGGTCTCTGTTCCTCCATCACGGAGTCCAAACATATCAAGGCTGTGAAAGAACCATATCGCTGATCAAGCAGGTACGAGGCACTTGGCCAGATGCTTCTCACCAACCAGCGCCTCGACAAGATTGCCGCATCACGCCTTGACTTCACCAAGAGAGGAATGCTCGAAGGAACATGTCTATGGTCTGTTGTCAACTCAATATGTATGCAATCTTTCTTTTTTTTCTTTCTACTGCTACCACAAAGTGATTGACGTTGCATAGACAACACCGTTCATAGACCTCAATTGCCAGCCGAACCCACAAACCAGGGCATGACGGACTCCATAGCTGAACGGCGGGCCCAACAAACAGCAAGTGTTCAGGTGGACAATGATGAAGCCATTGCTGAAGACTGCCCAACTAACTTTGCTGTGCATGTAGAACTCGCGAGGACGTCCCGTAAGTCCAAGTTATTCCATGTAGCAGAATATAAATATATTGAAATGCTATGTTACAGAGTGGAAACGTGCCCGCACCTTATCCAGGTTAGCTGAAGAGCTCCAGATACCGGTGTTAGGAGATCTTGTCAGCCGTTTCCTCTTCGTTCAGCTACACCCAGAAGACCCCCGAGATCCAATGGATATCCCCATTTCCAGCTGTCCTCGTTTCGATGGTCGCATCTCAACCTTTAATTCTGCTTCCTCGTGCTTTTATGCACCAAGCGACTTGAGTGGCATTGGTGGAATGCACACTGAATATATTTGTTCTACTCCCATGTGGAGGAACACTGGTCCGAGGCGGGATTGTGTCTTTGTTGCAACAGATCTCGAAGAAACAGGAATGCACGCATATGATATCGTGTGTGTTGTTGCATTTTTCTCATTCACTTACCGAGGAGCGGTCTACCCGTGTGTGGTGATCCGGTGGTTTGACAAAATAGGCGATGGTCCCGACGAAGACACTGGAATGTGGATGGTCCGCCCGTCTTTTCTTTGAAACCACTCCCCTAACTTAGCTGTAATTCACATCAACACCATTATTTGTGCAGCCCACCTGATTCCTATCTATGGCGAAAAGGAGATCTCACGCAACATTAAACCTCACCATTCCTACGACGTGTTCCGGGCATTTTATGTTAACAAGTATGTTGATCATCACTCTTTTGAGATTGGGGGGTAGTAAAGGCCATCCCTCGGTCATCTTCGCTGGACGATGAAGTGGAGGAGAGGATCTGAACATCTCCACTACCTTTGTCATCATGTAACACGGTCCAGTAATACTATAGTTGATTGACGTGATGTGTTCAACTTCTCGTGAAAACACGGTTTCGCTAATCGCCACATCGCAGCTTCGGTCGGAAGACATGTGGAGGTTGCAAGAGCGGTGGTTTGATGGAGACGATGATTCGATAGTGGCACTAGAAGGTGTCAAGGAACAGGACTGTGTCCTCATACGAACTCTCTCCCAAATATCTTTGTCATATGATGACACGACTTACCGAGGCAGATCAACGACACATCAACATTTCAACAATGACAATGGACAAGATTGGTGCTCATTTTAACGGGTGGTCGTCAGCAATCAGTCCTTCCATTTAGGGACTGGTTCACAACAGCCATGAGTCATCCGCAGAGATTCACAAACCCCACACATGTTCACGAACAGCATTTCGCTGCTTGCCACATCATGGTAAATGACTTCAGTGTCACTCTCTGCAGTTTCTAACAGGGGCCCTATTATGATGCAGACAGACGAAGGCATACAGCCTCAGTCCGCCACCCCCTGTATCTCTCATACTGCAGCTTTGTGCTCCCCCAGACCACCCCAGATAACGAACATGATTTCAGGATTCCCACCATCTCAGACCCCTCCACCGCATGCCACTGCTTTGCCCAGTGTTTCAATGAATGGTACTGTTGGCGGCTCTCCATCTCCTGCACCCCCATCCTCCAATGCAGATTCAGTGAAACTTCAATGGAACCCATCAACACGCTCCTGATCCAATTTCGTCCCCCACCAGAGTCCCAACAACCCGCGTTGCCAACAGCGTGCCAGAAAACGGACATGCAACAGCCTGTTTCAATCATGATACTGCCCAACACCTATCCATGTTCCAGCCTAATCGAGTACGAGCCCATCACCACTAAACCCAGTATCACCCAAACCCTTCGTCACCGTACAAACCGGTTACCGCTCCATATATCCCTACACCGGACTTGACGGGTCTGGTCGATAATTATGCTGAGCTTTACCCTCAAACTGATGGACCCAACTGGATGCGTATGTGCACTCTTCCGAAACAGTCAAAGAATCTCTCTCTAGTGGCCTCATTGATGTATTCACGTATTACACGGATGAGCGTGACAAGGGATGGCTTGACCACAACAATGAGGAAGCTCGCAGAGAGGGAACTAGTATGCAAGGCGCAGTCTCCATGTCAGGTGCCACCACATGTTCTTGTCCCCAACGAAGCGCAAAAGCAAAGGGTAAGGAGCTGGAGTCTGCCCAAGCTGTCGCGATCACGGAAGACGAGTTCAAACTGGTAATGGGCATCTTTGAGAAGGTAACCCATGACAAAACTGAATTTTTGCATCATGTATGTCATTCGGCCTGATGCGGATGAACCATGTACTGACCAATGATCTGGCTTCAGGGACTGGAATCTGGAATGGCCTTTCCTCCATTCTCGGAGATGTTTTTTCGTCTCCACTACCTCCCTCTGTGTTTGCCAGCTTCATTGTCCCAACCTGGATACCACCACCAGCACAATTACTACGATTGGCGAAGGTGATCTACCCGTACTGGAAAGAACACCAGATCGAAAGAGGGGGCCACCGGATAATCCCATCTCTCAATGTAAGTACCCGCTCACATTCCGTTCCTTCTGTCTGACAAACATTTATTTTGACGAGGCGGATGTTATGAATGAATCCTACATATGCTTTCGCCGTCGTGAAATCAAGTCTGTACAAAAGATGCACGCGTCGCAGGCAACATCTTCGGATAAGCTATTGCGTTTGCAATCCGAGCTTGCACAGTCGCTGGAACTCGCCAAGACACTTTTGGCGCATGAAAATCTGAAGAAAGAAAATGCGCAACAAGTCGTAGAGGTCTGGGAGAAAAGGCTTGAATTTGCCGAGCTAAAGTGCAAGTTCCCCGCCCTGGGAACCAAGGAGGACGAGGAACTGTTGCACGAAAAAGAGCGGGTTGTCAAGAAGCCGAGGGTGGAATCGACAAAGTACGATTGTGTTTTTCTTGTTCCTTCAATGTTGATTGATCTCTTCTTTACAGCCGCATTACTGGGCTCAAGATCCGCACCAAAGAAAGCGGCGATGCTGGTACCCCTTCTCTCCAAGCCAAAGCTGCCATCCGCCCAAGAGAGCGTTGTAGGGAACAACTATTCCCTATGGCTGTAACTGGTCGTTTGGCGGTATCCATCAATCCTTTACTACTACTCGACTTTGTCCATCATTGTCCGCTCGTTTCTGCTCTTTTTCCTTCCAGGTCCACACCCTTCCTGTACATGTCCTTCCATCTGGAACCTCCGTTATCTGTTATCCGTGTCCAGATTCATTCACCAGTAAGTTTCTATTCACACATTCGAGTTCTCTGACCATCCAAAGTCTACCCCATGCATTATACCTACTCATACAAACTCTTTGCTCTGTTCCCTTCCTTCCTTGCGCATGTACCTACTATACCATTTGCGCCTCTCCTTTGTTTGTGTTCCTTTGGACATGCTAAAGTCCCGGGTATGCCCAGACTATAAAAGGATGTACTCCGTCCTTACAATATCATCTACCTTCTACCGTTCCACTTAGTCCCTAAGTCTAGTCAACACCGTTGTCGACAATCCACCCAAATCCACACATTCCGCACAGTGTGTCTGTCTGCACCTCTAGTCCTTCCGCTGTGGAAGAGGTCCGGACTGCTATTATCCAGCTCACCATTGGATCAGAAAGCCATTCCTGTTGTCCTTCTGCTTTGGTATTCTTTCTTGAATCCCTTTAGGGTCGATCTTATCGCACCCTTCTTTCTATTTCTTGTGCTACTGCCTGGATTGGTCACTTTAGATCATCCTACAGCTACCCACCATCACTACAACTGGAGCCCACCGCGAGAGATTCAGAAGAACCATCAAGAAGGACTCTTTGGCCCAATCCTCAGCAAGTCGAGCTTGAAAATTTACTTGCGCAGTTCTGGGACTTGAATATCTCCGCTGATTCTCATTTCC
>JBBPQT010000530.1:0-14157 GCA_038092715.1 Boletus smithii | reverse complement strand
ACAGAACTATCGACGAAAGACAATGCGATCTATAACAACTTGCCAGATGGTAAGGCTGTTCGCTCTGATTCGGATCCGTCTGTTGCTCACGGAACGTGTCAGTTATCAGTCATCTGTCATCTGGGGAACATGCCGTCGATGAAAAGGCGTTCGAGAGTACGATGCGCTACATTTTCACCTTTATCGAAAAAGTAAGCCCCATCCCCCCAACGCCCAACGCCATTCCCCTTCTGACCGCGCATCCCAACCGTAGGAAAAACAAGCCGAAAACATTGTCGAAAAACTCTGCCAGCGTTTCCGACTCTCCGAGGACCCTCGTCAATGGCGTGATATTGCGTTCTGCCTCGCATTGTTACCGTACAAGTCGGAACGGTCCATCAGGAAACTGATCGAGGGACTGCCGTTTTATAGGGACAAGTTGCACGAGACGACCGTGTTTGCCCATCTTGCAGAGATATTGATCAAGGCGCGGTCGAACAAGTCGGCGAATAAGCCGGATACCGAGTTGAACGAGTTTGAGTCGGTGAGTTGTTGCCTTGTCTTTTTTTTTTTCCTTGCGCTTGCTGAAATGAGGGGGGGGGGGGATTAGATTCTCGAAGAACATAAACGTCAAGGCGAGGAAGACCAGGCGTTTGAGAAGCGCGTCGAAGGGAAAAAGGCGGCTGCGAAAAAGAAGGCGACGCGGCGATGTGAGCATTGTCTCTCTCTCTCTCTCTCTTTTTTTTTCTCCGCGCTTAAAAAACTCACACTTCCTTCTATTCACAGCGGCGCGTAAAAAGGTACAAGCGCAGGAGCCCGACGTCGAGCCTGAGAGCACGGCTGTGGTCGAGCCGTCTGCACGTCCCAAACGACGCGGTCAAACGCGGGACAAAGACGACGACGACGGCGACATGTACGTGTAATTGAATAAAACAAAGCCCGGCGGACGTATGTGTGTAAGTAAAAGAAATATATTCTCGTATACCTAGACTTGTACTTGATATCAAAGTAATGTGTGCGGTTAAAACCTACAGGTTGCATGTAGAGTGAATAATAAGACAGGGCCTCTGAAAGAGAAGAGATGGGACAAGAAAGACGATAAAAAGTGAGAGTGTGTGTGAGAGTTGCAATGGGGTCCGAATCATCGTCCACGAACAAGAGAATGAGATAAAAAAAGAAAAAAAAGGAGCGTGTGTTGGGGCTCAACTTCAGAGTGTGGCATAAAAAAGATGCTGCAGATGCTGACAAGTGAATAGATGCAGAAACGGAACGGCAACACCGAGAGAAAAAAGAGCGAAAGACCGAGCGTTAATAGATTAGAAGGGTGGTATATGGTTTTGGCTTGCGAAACGAGTTACACGGAAAAAAAAGTTGTCTACCTTTGTCCACTTTTTCCTTTTTTTCTACCATGAAGCAGTAGAAACCGGAAAAAAAGAATATTAGAAAAAAAGGAAAGAGTGACAAGTACAAGACGTGTCCCTCAAAAACTCCCAAGAAAAGATGGCACAATGGTTCATACTCATTCCGCCTTGAACCGACCGCCACCACCACCTCCCCGCATGACGGCTTTCATAAATGCAAAGAAGCGGTCGGCGTATTCGTGGGGCGGTACTGGACTGATTTTATGCTATATAAAAAAAAGAATGTTAAGCATACATCCTACGCCAAAGAATGGGCCCCACTCACGCGATCCGCCTTGAGCCCTTTCCAAAAATGTTCCAATTGTTTGACGGCCGAGTAAGGCGTCAGAATGTCAATGATACCAAGATAGTAGACTGTGTCCATGGATTGGTTGGCTTCATCGGTCGCTTGCAGACCACCTTCGTCTTGGTAAAAGATGAATTGTCGTCGGTCGCCCGTGTCTTTTTCAGGCAAGTCGAGTGTGTCCGAACCAAGGCGCCTTGGATCCGATTCGCGCATCGCGCGCTTCACGGCAATGGCTTCGGGCGATCGTGCACCCTTGTGATGGGTGTTTTTCCGACGGATGGCGGGTACAGAGGGCTGTGGAGACGTCATCGGCACAGCACTGCAACAAAACACCGCTTCGCCTTACCGAAAACACCTTGAGCGTGTTGATGCGCACTTTGTCCCTGTTCCCTCGCTGGACGAGGTGTATGCCGACGAGCAGGCTGTAATCCATCACATGCACCGTCTTCAAGAACTCCGAGTCACGACGCAGTTGCTCCGTCAACAGCGCGCGCTTCTCCGGTCCAAGTTCGAGCATCTTTTCGCGGTTGATCCAGTTGAGGTCTTTCAGCACCGCACGGGGATTCTTTTTCGCCTTTTCTTCCGAGTACACTCTGCCTACGGTGCTGCCCTTGAGGTCGTACGTCTCGTGGATATCCTTGTGCGAGGGGAAGAGATTGTTCATGATGACAAAGTGAATCTTGCGGCCCCTTGGGAGCTTGACACGATGTAGGCCATAAAACCGGGACAACAACGTGTGGGGATTGTTCTTCACGTGGGCATAATATGCCTTGAGTATGGATAGGAGGAACTTGTGCTCCGAGTGTCGAATTGTCTTTATGATGAACCGGTAGTCACGCGAGAAGTAGAAAAAGGAGCCCGACTTGCCCGGGGACCCCAGTTCGGAGAGGATGTACTTTGCCGTGAGTGAGAGCAGGTAATCGGCAGGATCGAGTTGGAAATAGTACTCTCGCAACTCGCGGAACACCCACGGCGCGTAATCTTTAAACTTGAAATCGTACTTTGCGGAGGGCGTTAGTTCATTTCCGATGCTGTCGACAACGTAAGCGAGTGGCTTGGAGGACACCTCGAATGAATGCGTACATGTCAAAGGAATACTTGTGTCGTGCAGTGAAGTCTTCGTCAGTAAGTGTTCGTTTCATCTTTGCTTGGCAGCGCGAGACCTGGCGAGAAAAAGGCCGATGAGGAGTATTCATTACAAACGGAACGGCACTCACAGCAATGCGAATCCCGGTGAGCATGTTGTACATGAGCACATAGTTGACGTGGTCTTCACCAATCAAGTTTCCGACAAGGACCTTGTTCTCTTCTTCCCTACCTACAGACCCTCTTCGTCTAGAGGCAGTGCGGGTCAAGGCTTCTTCAGCATCTTTTTGTGCCTTGGCTCTCTTCCTCTCCCTCCTGATCTGCTCTGCTTGCAACTGAATGTCGTCCTCGATATCGGTCTCGAGGTCGTACCCATGCCCCGCCTGTGGTGCTGACCGCACAGGGCGGATATGTCCGCCCGTCGTATTCCGCCTCGCAGGACGGTGTGGCTCACTCCCATCGCGGGGTGGGTGGAGATACCCATCGGGAGACTGGGACTGGGACAACGACGACGCATGGCCACGCATATATCTCCCTGACGGGGGCGGGGCAGAGCCCGACGCCGAGGCCTCCGGGATGACCAACACCTCTGACGTTTCCAACGTGCGAGGCGCACGTGCAGACGAAGCGCCCGTGGGTGCGCTCAGCGTGGACAGCCTCGTGTCCGTTGAGGACCGATGGAGGAGATCGTGGTGGTGAGAGGACGGGGACGGCCTGGGGAACGCAGAGGGTGGGGAACGCGGGATAGCTCGCGGTGTGTCGCGCGAGTCGACTGATCCGGTTTGGCCGCGCAACGACGACGGCGGACTGCGTGCCAGGTCGACGGCGAGGGGGTCGTCGAAACCGACAGGGCGGGAGGCGAGAGGGCCGCGCATGATCGCGTCTGGTTCGTCGCCCTGTTTGATGCTCGCTGGCGGAGAGGGGGGCGGTGGACCAACGGGAGTCGGCGAGGGACGAAAGGCGTGGGTGTGTGGATTTCTGCGGAGGGCGACGTCGCTGGAGACGACATGCATGACGGTGGCGGTCGTCGTTTTGTTGAAGACAGAGACTGGATTTGAATCGAGACCGAGGGTGACGAGATGCAGTTCCTGTCTGGGAGTCATGGACTCTGCATCGCCCGGCGAGTGCATGGAGGCGGGCGAGGTTGGGGACGCGCGGGCGGTGAAGAAGGACGTGCCCGAGGTGGAGGCGACACTGTGTCTCTGCGATTCTGTGGCTATCGTTGGCAGCACATTCATCGTCGTCGAAAAAGAAACCCCAAGTAGTTGGTGGCTGTGTCTATCACAAATAAAATGGTATCCCGTACACCACCGGCGCCGCACCCGTCAAATACCCGAACTTGCACTTGTCCCGCGATCGCGCTACAGCCGTCACAATCGACGTCCCCTCCTCCCGCGTCCCACTAAAATCCAGCTCATCAAACACCCCCTGCGTAAACTTGTCGATGTCCCGGTCCGTCACATCCCACAGGTTCGCTACCAACGTCGGGCTGTCGCAACAATCAGTACCCCTTGGTCACCCGTGTCAGCTTAGCACCCACCATCCTGCGACCATATAATTATATGGCGTTCCCACCCTATCAAACTCCCCCATCTCCCGAAGTGCGCCCGAGGAACACCCCCAGAGCATGGTCGCTGCGCACCGCCGCAAATGCCTAATCTTGTGTGATCGTACATACTGCTCACCGCCCCCATGCCCGAAATAGCTATCCATCCGTGTCAGATCAAGACAGCCGTGGAACGTTCAAGGCACGTACATCACAAGGTCTTTTCGCGACAGCGCGTTCAGCATCTCCTGCTCGCTCGGCGCACGTCCAATAATCCCTTGCCAACCCACCCCATGCATCTCCCTCAGCCACGACGAAAACCTCCCCTCCGTCCCTTTCAGATCCCCACTTGGGTTGAGGACATAATACGTCTTCCGTCCATCCGCTCGTACCCGATCACTTGCCAGCCCATCTCCGTCATCCCCGGCGCCCTGTCTCTCCATCGCCGCCAGACCCACCCTATCCAGCAAAAACTCCAAACTTGGAATCCGACTCACGCTCTGTCCCCGCAACACCGGTACACTCTCCCAGGGTATACCCTGCAGGCTCCGATCCAGCACCAGAAACGTGTGACTGTCCTCGATAGGCATCACCCTCGCCTTGTTTCTCGCCGCCGCGTGTTCCTCGAGTGCAGTGCGCAGATCCACCGTGACCTGATCCATATCCACATCGGAGATGGCAATAGGCACCCCGTGGAACTGATACAGGTCAAGGATGAAATACACCAGATCTTCCACCTCTTCGTCCCGGCATTTAGGCGACAGGGTCGAAAAACACCCTAGCAGCGCATCGTCCAGTCGAACCTTTATCTTCTTCTTGTCCTGCGGCGGAAGACTCCGCTTGAACACCTTTTCCAGGCGTGTCCGCAAGTCACCAATGAGCTCGCAGGTCAGCGTGGTCGGCGGACTCAAAATAGTCTGTCACAAAAATAAAAAGAAGCGTGTCCGTCATGACGAGCACGATCCCATGGAAAGAAAAAAAGACCCACCTTGAATGCCCCTAACCAACAAAATTCGATATTCTCCAAAAGCGCTTGTAGCCGCTTATCAAGCGCAGCACGTTCGGCCCACCACCCTGCTCTCGCCTGAAGATCGTCACCACGAACGTGCGCCGCTCGACGCGTCCCCTCGTCACTCAACCGCACGATCTCCTGCAGCTCGTGCAACGCGTCCTCGAGCATCAACCGCGACGCGTCATCATCCTCTGTATCCCGCCTTCCGCGAAGAGGAACACAAAAGAGGAGCGGCTGCGAACATGGCGTATGCAGACGACTGATAAACATGCTCGATTTATCCGGCGTCAGCGTGATATGGATCACCGTCCAATTATGTGGGAGCTTCGGTGTCGTCTCCAACAACGAAGACGGGGAGAGGACCAGGGAGGTGTACTTTTTCTCCAGTGCCGACCAGTATGCTCTTTGTGTGTCGCTATCGTCGCCATCGAATGACGAATCGCTAGATGGGTTGCGTCGTCGTACGTCAGCAGCCAGAGGCGAACCATCGGTCGTCATCAGTGGCCATTGTAAATCATCCACATTCACATCCGCAAGCTTGTGCGGGATCGCTTCCAACATCTCCCGATGAAGCGTAATCGCCGACGACGCATCTACACGAGTCAGAACATTCCACAAAAAAAAAAGGCCCACTTACCCAACAGACGCGCCGCTAAAAGCGGTGCATTTGCACTCACTTTACCAAGCGACGACTGCAGTGCTCTGATCATCGCAAGCGAGACCGAGGCTTCACGCACGTGAGGCACCGCACCTCTTCGCGACGTCAATGCAAGATCGGCCCAAAAGAATTTTTCGGCATCGTTGAGCGCACCCAAGATATCCTGCATCGCAGGGACGAGCGAGGGCTCCTTGCCCCCCGACATACCCACCGGGAGTGCGATCGCTATACACCTCAGACGTCAATATACCCGGAACAACAAGACCGATAAACAGAACAAGGCGCACCGGACTCGGTGAGCGAGCTCAAAAACATGTCCGAGCGAAATTGCTCATAAACACTATGCAACGTCAGCTTTCCCATAATCGCATGCTCCTCTCCCTGCGATACAAAAAGGTCAACGCCGTCTTGCACCCTTCAACAGACCACATACCTTTATCTCAGCAGACGGCGGCAGTGCCATCAATCGTTCGACCAAATCCTTCAGGACATCATCACCCTCGTTTCTTAGCAGCCAAACTACCAACACGAATAAGAAAAGCAAGTTTCCCAGAATACGAATGCGCGACTCACTGTGTCGACGAAGAATGGCAGACAAGAGCCTGGGTACGACCATACCCTGCCCACCATTCACCACCACGCCCATCGGCAACGGCTCAAGGCTCGACTTCCGTCGCCTATACAACATCAGTCGAAAGAAAACGAAATCAAGCCGACGATCAGACACGCACCCGCCATCAAACGATACGATCCTCCGCTCCAGCTCATCCAACATCTTCCACGCCCGCTCGTAATGTTCCCTCGGATCACCTTGTTCCCGTTCCTCCACCTGTCCCTCCTTACACAACACTCCATAGTCCCCCTTGAGCCTCTGAGCATCCGCCGCATCGATCCCAAACACGCCGCTGAGGAGACACCCAGCCCTTTCGAGCGCCTCCCGCCCTTCCCTCAGCGCACCCTGTCCCAAGAGAACCTCCCCGCGCATAATACACGCACGCGCGACCACCGCCGGCGCACGCGTGCTTTCCGCGAGATCGAGTACCTGTTGTATAAAGTAGAGCGCCTCGCGCGGCGACCCACGGACATGGTACGCATGTGCGAGCGAAAGGAGCGTCGACGTGAGGTGCGAGAGGAGCCGCCACGAGAGAGCGTCGGTCGGCGTCGGTTTCGAGCGCGGAGGCGCCGTCGACGGTGGCTGATCCTGGTTGGCATTGCTAGGGACCTCGAACGGGTTCGAACACTCTTCCGTCGGTTTCGGCGCTCCGCTGGTGGGCGGGGTGAGACGCGATAGTGCATCAATGGCACGGTTACAAAGCCGCAAGGATTGGAGCATGCTGCACAGTGCACCCACGACGTTGTCCTAGAGAGACTCGTCAGTGAGTCGGAAAGGCAGCTTCATATGAGCGCATCACCTTGGCGTATTGAACGGCAGCAAAGACGCGACATGCCAACGCCGCCCGCTCCAGTCGTTCCACGCGCACTCGGATACGCTTTGCGGTCGGCATCGTCTTCTCCTCGACGGCTACGGTAACCTCTAGACTCTGAGCGTCGTGATAGGCACTCGCACTATAATCCAGTCTTGTCAAAACGAGATGCCTTTCAACGTCACACACGTACATACCTCGCTAAAACGTTGCCCCCAAGCGCAAGCACCTCTGCGCGCCCCAGTAGATACTGTAGGCGTACCTCGTCGGGCACGTCACCTGCCTTAAGCAAGTTGGCGCATTTGTTAAACAATGCACTCGCGCGTTTGGATTTGCCAAGTTTCATGTACTCGTGAGCCAGATCGACGCAAATCACGGAATACGCTGTAAAAAAGGCGTCATGGTTAGCGCAGTCGAGTGTATATACTGAAATAAAAACAATGCTTACCTTCTGCCGGATCAGGCACCTGGCATTCACAGATGCGCTTGAGTATCTCGAGGAGTTTCACCTTGAGCACGATGAGACCCAACAATCCAAGCAGGTGGACGTTCATTTCTAAAGTACCGCAAATCAGTCGACATCCCGTCATATCAAAAAAATAATGTCTACGGATCAATCCCAGAATTGGTTGGAGATGAAAGACAGTAGCCGGTTTCTTGGTCACGGGGGCATTACAAGGTGTCGGTCCCCCCGTGTTCAGAGAGACCACGCGAAGGGCTATCCAAGCAACGTCAGCAAAGAAGATACACATCGTTTCAACAATCCAATCACCTTTGCGTGGTTGTGACTTGGTTGCATCCACCGCCGCCTTCTTGTAGCTCTTGGCAGCACCATCCACACCCTTTTTCGATGCCCCAGTGTTCACTTTCGGGACCTTGCTCCCAGAACCTGCGCCGGCTGATTTCCCCTTGGGACTCGCTTGCAGAACCGCCTTGCTCTCCGATCCTGATAACAGAGCACTGAGGACGTTGCATGCCGCTTCGACGTGCATCGCGACAGCACTCATCATCTCCGCCCCCGCAGGCGACCGACAATACGCATGCAGCGCCAACCACATGTTCGCACTCAACGTGAGCTGCGGAACGAGACTCGCAAGACGCTCCGACTCTGGCGTCTAAACCGGCAACGGTTCAGAAAACCGAGGCACACACGGAGAACAAAAACAGCACCCACCTCTCGTGCGAGCAACGCGAGTGCCTCTTGTCCCATCTTGTCCACATCCAATTGGGTCGACGTGTCTGGTCCGTCATTCGGTCCATCGCGCCAAGATACGCTGAGCGCCGTGACCAACACCCGGGCTCGTTGTACCGGCGCCGAACCGGCATCGTACACCAAAAGCAGGTCCTCTAAAATACGTCCCATCGCCTCGCGTGCACCGTCCTTGTGTCCTATACTCTCTAGTGTGGCTAGTTGGCGAGTCAGGATCGCACCTGCGATCTCTGTCTTTGATCGACCGTCCGAGGGGAACGTCGAAATCGGGTCTGGTGGTGATGTTTGCGCAGTGTTGGAGTCAGTTTCAAAACGAGCATGAGAGAGGTGTCGCAGAGTGATTTGTGTTGGAGGGAGGAAAAGCTCGCACGTTGCAGCGTACGTAAGTCTCTCAATGATAGACGAGAGCTGCTTGACAGGAAGGGGTGCACTGGGTGTAAACGGATCGGCGGAAGAGAACGTAGAAAGATGATGCGTATAAGGAAACATCCAAACACTTTCGATAAAGCATTCATAGGCAAGCTAGTCGATGGTCGTATGAGTGACAACCACTGACAGAATCGACCGCACCATACCTTTCTATCCCCAATTTTGGAATGACACACCCCGAGAAGCTCGTATCTTCGGAACAATTGCTCTTCGAGTTGTTGTCGCCCTTCCTTTTCTCGATCGCTTTTGTCGTCTTGTCCACCAATACACGTGTTGCCATACATTCCCAACACCCGTCTCCCTAGGATGCATCCCTCTTTGAGGAATCGAACAGCTCCGCCAAGACGACCCGCCGCATACAATGTCCCACCAAGATTATGCAACGTGCCAGAAATACATCGGAGGAGCGTTGCCGCGTCGTCAGTGGTTATCATCCCAGTCAACGTCGAATTGACAGCAGCCACAGCACGCTGAAGATAGCTCAGCGCCGGCGTATAGCTATCGACATCGGCAGGATGGAGTCGGGAGCGGGCCAGGGCGAAGAATACATCGACAAGGGACGTCAGCATGCCCCTCGTTTCGGTGCGTTTCCGAACGCAAGTTCTGTCCTGAGGGAGGATTTACAAATCAGCAGAACGGGCAGAATGGGAACGAGGTTTTACCTGTGTCAAACTGCCTTCGAGGGCGGTCGCAATGGCCTCCAACAAGGACATTGCGGCATGTCGCGAGTCCTGGTTCTGAATTTGCGATGCATCCAGAACTCGAAGTCCAGCACGTCGCAATCGCTCCAATGCGCGTTCCAATTTACCACGTGCCCGTAACAGCTCTGCGTCCGTCGAAGAATGTGATGTGGAGTCCGGTACGGGTGATGCAGTCAAAGGCTGTGATGAGTCCAGAGAAATTGAAGAATCAAGATTCGACATGAATTTACAGTAACGACGGACTGCCTCTGTTGCTTCCTTCGCATGTCTCGTAAGTTCTGGACCTAGCATGGGGATAAATTGTTAACAAAGATGAAATAAACATCTATGAAAAAGTAAAGTGAAGCTATACCTTCACTGTCGAGGCTCGCCATCGCTTTGACGAAAATCCCGCAACATTGCGCGCACTCTACCAGTATGTCATCTTTGCTACTGCGGTGGGATGTAGGCTCAGCGCTCTTTGCGTTTGTAGATTCAGAAAGTTTAAGCCCCCCAATTCGATTCGCAAGGCTATCAACCGAGTAGGAAGACGATAGAGGAATTGAGCGTGAGGTTGGTGCATCGGCATCAAGATTCGAACGAGAAGATGAAGATGGGCAGGAAATTCCCATCAGTGCGGATATGTGATCCAAGATAGATGTATCACCCTGTATTCCAAAGTAATCAGCCAACTCGAACGGTGAGGAAAGACGAACTGGTGATTCGAGTACGACTCACCTTTTGAGCGAAACTCATCCATGTTTCACACATTTGAACAAAAGATCGACCCTCTAATGGGCGCTCATGAAGGCTCTGCGCAAGCCTTACTACCTCGGACAAACTGCGGGAAACATACGCGGCGAGGGCTGATTCCCTCTCTTCTTCTGCGGGTTCTGACGAGAACGTCCGAGCGTAAGAAAGACATGCTTTATGCACTTGATCCCAGAAGGTAGCAGACTTGATGGTGCCAGGCGTGGTGTACAGCAGGCACGAGAGAGCATACATACGAAGGTGGAATATAGATTCGGGTTCCGCACTTGGCCTGCTACCTGAAGAGAGTGTAGTACACACTTTATTGATGAAGGTGTATGTTTTGGTGAGGAGTGCGTCCCTTGTTTTTTCAGGAATGTTGTCGCGTTTCATGCTTGGAGCCCAAGCGAGCAAAGAATGTGAGTGTTGAAGTGTGGTGGCAAGAGCGTTGGCTGAGAAGGGAGGGGAAGAGCGCAGGAGAAGGGAGATAAGAGCATTCAGTGCGTGTGTTACGGAAGTGATCAGTAAAGTGAGTACGGTCGGGTCATCAGAGGTCGGACGGGGAAGTGAAAGCAGGTGCAAGGGTGACGGATTTTCACCACCAGATTGCCCAGTAGCTGCAATACGCAACAGACGTGGGTACATGCCATCGAGGAACTGAATCGCTTCCTCGTACTAGAAACAAAATCGTCATTAACGCCCACGGTCAGTGGTCTAGCACGTACCAACTCGAGCGTGATTAACCTCCCAGTAATACTGCAAGCTGCCCGTTCCACATCCAGATCATCGGGAGTAATTTTTCTGAGCCTCTGCAATGCTTTCTTCGCGGTCCTCGTGGCATCGTTCACCTTGCTCGCGTCTGCGTTCTTATTACGAGCATTCTTTGTTTCCTCGGGGGTGAATTTCCACCCAGACTGAGTGACGGCGGACAGTGTCTGCAATGAGAGGTTGACCACCCACATGGAGCTAGTTCTTTCGTCCTCCGTTGTGAGTGGTGATGGCCCCACCCTGGATGGCTGCTTCGCCGAGGGACGTGGGTCATGCAGCGTCAATTTAGACACGAGTTTCGTGGCTGGGTTGTCTGTTGCCGTCGTCGCCTTCGTTCGGGTCGTTCTCCGCGTCGAATTGGCGGTCTTCGTGGGCGGCATTGATGTTCTAAGATGAGTGTGTATGGTTGTCAGGAGAGCTTGAAGTGAGACACAGGTTGAATTGGACGCGCCGAGTCACGTGATCGATTCCGTGCAATCGATCATTGACAGATACGGTTTGTTATCCTGGTGTGCGTCCACGAAACTTCAACTGTTTTGGCCGCTGAAGCGCTGACCCTTTGTCGCACTCGTTGCTTTTCTTTTTTTAAATGATGGCAATCTGCGCTCACCACTCTCAGGCTATGGCATACTCAGATCTGATGGTGAAAGTTCCGTCGTACCGCCGAAACACAATCGAGGCTATTGACTACTACCACGGACGAGGGAAGGTAGGGGACTTTCCCACTCAGCTCCGGTGTGTCACATCGAGCAAGCGGGCGAGGCCGAACGGCGACCGCGTATCTCCCATCTTGCGTGGTAGTTTGCACTGTAAAGCTTGGTCATTGGGTATGGGCTCTCACAGTTGTGGAGGTTGTTGTTCAGTTATCATACTCCAGGTGCGATGAACAGACCAACCACCTGATGCCTCTCTCCTCGTACGTCTTCCAGCTTTTCCAGATCTCCCATAGAGCGGATGAACAGTGGGCAGAGAGTCTCTTATTGTCATTCCACAAATCAAATCTCGCCCCGCATCACCCTGCACACGGATCATATTTACAAGTTTGATTGTTTACAAGAGGCCACTGTTGGGTTCGCCCACATAAGCCTCTGAACCGGTACACGCGTCCGTCCCGACGTTCCAAGGATCGTTGCTTGGCTCACACTTGGAGTTGTCCCCGATATATGAATCAGAGCAAACGGAGGGCGAGCTGGCCGTTAGAGTGAAGTCCTTGAATCGAGCTCAACACCTGTACGGTTATCATTACCCATGTGGGGACTTACCGAACCAGAGCCTGTGAACGTGCACGCAGTGAACGTCCCTGGGTATTCAACGGACGGGTAATAGCAGGTGATGGTGTCACCAGAGCAGGTCCAGTAATTGAGGCATGCGTTCCCTTGACCGTTCGGGAGGGGATCGTAGATGCAATTCGGGCACGCTAAGCACGTCGCACTCGCAAGAGTGGAAAGCCCAAGCAAGCTTGACAGGACGAGAGTTACTGACACTGCGGAACGAAACATTGCTACAATCTCTCGTAGCGAGTTTGTTATCCTGGGTGGCATGGTTCAATGAAACTCACTTTTTTGTCACTGATCTTGTCAGCAGTTGTCGCCCTCGACGACTGCTTGTTGTTTTTTATAACAGGGCAAATCCGCACTCGTTTGATTACTCAGGTCCACTCTCAGGCTGTAGCATTCCCAGATTTGATGATGAAAGCTCCGGCGTAGTCTACCACGGACGAGGGAAAGTGACTTCTCTACGCATTTCCCTGAGCGTGTTCGTACTATTTGTGCACTAATGGCAATTTCCCGTTACTAGGGTAACTTATCACCATGTCGGAAGGAAGGATCATCCCGGAATAGACTACGGGGTTTTGCCTTTCGGTAAAATCCCCGTCGAATGCCGCCCACGGTACGTTACTTGCACGTTTGTGCTGCTTGTCCTAGGATCGTTCATACTGAGAAGCGCTCGCTCTAACGACACCACCAATGTGCGTGAACAAGAACCACAGTATTCACACATCCTGCCGATCCATGTTCCACGACTCGTGTAGTCTCAAAACTCCCAAGTTACTCAAAAAGGTTGATGTGACCCCCGGGAATATATTATTCGTAGGTCCCGTGGTGGGTATCATCGTGTCCACAATTACAATAATGTCCTACCCCAGATTTGAGTGGAAAGGGGGCGTTACTTTCCCTCGTCCGTGGTGGCAAACGAGCTCGCGCTGCAAGGCTTGATCGTTCGGTACATTGTCTCTGATAGTCTGCCATAGTGATGGAGGCTGTGGGCGAGTAGTAAAACATCGTCGACTCACGGTATGAGATGCGACGACCAGAAAACCTAGCTAAAAATCTCGCAACATTTCTCAGGTTCGTAGGTTTCTCCAGCCTCTCCCAACCTACAAATAGAGCGGATGACCAATGGCCACTGGCAGTTGGAGACAATGACCCGTTCCGCACTCTCAGTCTCTACCCATGCCAAGCGCGACCTGCTTAGCATGAGACTGCATCCTAGACCCATCTTGCAACCGGTCAAGGAAACGCCTGCTTCAACCACTGGACATGCGCTGACGGCATAGTCACCTGCTACAAGCCAAAACACGAATGTTCACCCCAAAGGTTAGTCTGGTGACCAGCCCGTCTACGAGGAAATCCCTCGATAGATGCATAGACGGGCTGGTCACCAGGTCCAGACTACCCAAAGGTACGGTCGAAATTCCGTCGAACGTGCTGTCTCACTGAGAAAAAGTACAATGACAATAATATATCAAGCCGAGAGAAAGTCATCACCATCATCATCATGACATAGTTCACTGTTCCTTTCAATTGAAGCCCCCATGATGAGTATTACCACCGAACGACAGCGGAGTTGTAAGGTTAACAGCAACCGACTGCTAACTTTTGCTTTTTGTTTCCTCGTGGCGCCAACA
>JBBPQT010000529.1:0-14160 GCA_038092715.1 Boletus smithii | reverse complement strand
GGCCCCCCCCCGCCCCCCCCCCCCCCCCCCCCCCCCGCGTGTAACACAGTGTTGGCACGGGTTCCATGTGGTACGGACCACGTGGATGTAAGCCCTCCAAGCTCCCAGCTTACATACCCTTACGTGACGGGTCAGGCTCTGCTGGCTCCTGATCCCGGGGTTGCCAGCACGTCATACCATATCCAACAGATGCGCGGCGATCATGGATATGGGACTTGGCTGAGTATCAGCAAGTCGACTAGTCAAGGGTGAAAGGCCCATTGAGCAAGTGGTTGGCGGAGGAAGGATCATATAATCGTTCGTAATGGCTTCTGATGATGGATGATAAGTAAACCTTCTTCGAGGCATTACCCGGGGTCTGTAAACGAGATAAGTAGAAGGTGCCAAGTCGTTGATTGATTGGCATGGAAGCCTTCTCCTTGCCAAGGGTTGGCGACTTGGCGCAGCATGGCATGAGATGAGATTGAGCACGGGAACGGGCGGCTGGTCTGTGGCTTGCAACTCATCAATGTTCCTTCAATTTCGTCCTATCCTGTTGCATCATGAAGTTTCCATTCGGAACGTCGTCACTCCCAGCGGTCACCGATAGCCCGCCATCATTCGACCGAGTTCGCCGTCCGGAACAGAGCGAGAGAGTGTCACGTCGGGTTGGTACCGTTGGAGTTTGATATCTTACTAGTCTGCTGACCGGGCTGTTTCTCACGCTTCTCTTCAGAACGACCATCTGATCGTCGGTGCTGTAATATCGTTTACGCGTCGTCCATCCACAGGCCGAGTACTACACCGTGACTCTGAGAGAGGTCGAGGTACGTGTGCCCTTTTCGACAGCACTCGCTGACGTGCTTTGTGCCCATACATGATCCACCGCCGCAATGTCATCCACGCTACGGGCCACGGGTATTGTATCCCTGTGCAGCGACTCGGACAGGCACGCTGCGATCACGCAACCGGGGTGACATATCCCATGGCGTGGCGACTCAGATCACAGTCGGGGAATCTTCTCCATTCCAAAAAAAAGTTCACAGACTCGGACTCGGTGATGTGTCTTTTCTCACTCCTGAGTACCCACCCCGTCTCCTCATCAACCCCGGAGAGTCAGCGTTCCCCAACCCGGCCCGGCGGGCACACGGTACACGGTACACGGGCACCATATACATATCGACAACGCCTTCAAGGGGTTAGTGCGGGGAACTCGAACCAACGTCTCAAGTGTTCAATCGTCCTTTCAGTACACTCTCTCTCGAATCACGCGCACACACAAAGGTGAATCAAAACACACGCAGGTCGAATCAGCGGACGCGTATTTGTGAGGTACGCGCAGGTGATGAGTCAATGGCTTACAAAGGTTTTCCACGTGTGAGATCACCCCCCCCGGGACAGTGGACCGCTTCGCTTCAAGGTGTTCCCGGCACGGGTCTTCGTTCAACGCGCACGGCATCGTTACGTTCTGCCGTTCGCGCAGTGGCCTGGATAGGATGATTTCCAGAACAGTACGTGCTACGAACCCGGGAGAAGAATCTTGCTGCATGTCGGTGTAAAAGAGCCCGAGTCGCACGGACACTCCGCGAAGCATCGTGGTCACATCATATACACACGGGTACGTTCGGTTTCCCCCTTCATTTGCCCATATGTATTCCTTGTAGTTCCGGGGATGATTTCCCTGACAAGCTACCGAGCTATGGTGGCTTTCCAGGATCAGACAGTCGCTGAATATGGTTATATTGAGGTTGTTGTGGGGTTTATACGTGGATGGTTGCAATCCACCGAGGTATGCCAGATCGAGTTGTGATGTGTGCAAACTGCAAAGATCTTCCGGTGAGGAATGATACATTGGTGGGACAAAGATAACTGTTGGAGATGATCGTGCTTTTAGGGGAGCCGTACATATGCGTATTCGATCGTTTATTTAATCTGAACAGTCCGCAGGGGATGTTCAAAGGTACAACAATACGATAAGATGAAACCAGAAAAACCTTGGAAGCGTCACCAAAAATCAAAGACGTAGAGACGATAGACAATTGAGCAACCACCTGCCGGCGGGCGAGAGAGGTGAGAATGCGATGACGGCGCCGCATGATAAGGTGGGATCCCGGGTCGCGGCACAAAACGCGTTGTCAAACAAAGGGGGTGAGTTTAGGTTAGGTCCTGGAAAAAAAAAAGTAACTCACCTGCTTCAGAACACACACCCTGCTCGCTCCGGAAAGCGTTGTCCTAGCGCGCGACATGTGCAGCTGGGGGAGTCGGAGGTCCAGTAGGCTTCGAAAGGCACAGTTGTGAGGGCATGTGCCGTGAAGCAGGCACGAAAGAAAAAAGGGACGGCTTACCGTGTACGGGGGTGGATTTTGATCCCTACCATTCGTTACGCCAGCGCCCTGAGTACCCTTTGTGCCTGCATATCGAGGAGGAATAGGAGGAGCCCCCTGCTCCTGCGCTCGGACTGAGGGTGTGGTACTCCGCGCTTGGCCCGAGGGTGCGGTTCTCTGTGCTTGACCAGGGGGTGTGGTACTCTGCGCTTGGCCCGAGGGCGTGGTTCTCTGTGCTTGGCTAGGGGGTGCGGTACTCTGCACTTGGCCCGATGGTGCAACTCTTTGCGCTTGACCTGGAGATGCAATGGTCTGTGGCTGGCCTGAGGGTGCGGTTCTCTGCGTCTGGCTTGTGGGCGCGGGTCTCTGCACTTGGTCCGAAGGTGGAACTCTCTGCCCTTCGCCAAAGGGTGCGGTGCGTGGCATTTGTTCTGACGATGCAGTTCTTTGTGCTTCACCTGGGGGTGTAGCAGTCTTCGCTTGGTCAGAGCGTGCGGTACCCGGTGCTGGGTAATACCATCCCGGTTCGGTTGCCTGAGGTCCATAGGATGGCTGTTGCGTGTGCTGCCATGATGGATATGGTTGCGGCGGTTGCCCGCCCCCAGCTGGATAATTTGACACCATAACTTTGGAGGACGCTTTGACGTGGCGGCGACGACGACAGGCCAAGATCAACATGGACAATACGAGGAGGACGAGCGCAAGGGCACCTGAATGTACAGTAAGGAATTGAAACTAATCATTCAAACAGTACGACGGGGGAAGGGAACAGACCGATTGCGATCCCAACGATCCGGCCTGGCGACAACCAATAGTAATAGGGGTAAGCGTTGTCACCCTGAGACTGGGCGTACACGACGCTCCGCTGGGTGGCCGTTGCGGCAAGGAGGAGAAGGACGGATGCATGGACGTGAGCCAACGGGCGCAGAGACGAGAACATGTTGGTGGTCGTTGAGTTCAGGTTCAACTGTTTTGCAGGATTGACCCCAGGGCGGACTTTGGTGAACTTGGCGGTGGCTCTGCCCTCTCCTATACTCATTTTCTCCTTACCTTTATATATTGCCATTCATTTCTAGGGGTGCTCCGAGAATTGGCAAGGGGTGCCAACACCGCATCAAGCGTCGAGCGCATGTCATGGCACGCGAACCCATTCGTTGGTGGGCTATTGCTTGCTGACTATAGTCGCTTGAAAGGCTCTAGTCATAGAAGTTGATTATCATATCCTTAGGGATTATCATATCCTTAGGGAGGTCTCACATTCCGATCCGGGAGACGAATGGTTTCCCTGAAGAAGACGCCCATCTTAGACAACATTGCAACGTCGATAGGAGATAGCTTAATTAATGTACCAGATCTAAGTGCAAAGGAGGTTTGACGGTAAAGTCCCGAACAATAGTATCTATGTAGTATACGTAGGTAGACCGCGGAAGCGTTACACACTCCGTTGTTTGATCGAGTTTGGACGTTTGGATTGCACCCGACTTGTTCCACAATGCAAGCCTGTAGCCAAATCTTTTTTCGTTGCTTCAGGACACGCCAACATCATCATGTAGAACTAACAAGCAGGCCTCAGACGGCCGTGTCCTTGTGTCCGACCTGCTCAGTCCTGAACGTCACGGCGATCCTTCGCGATGGGCTTCCCAGAGAGAGCATGATCCTACTCGGTCCTCTTGTCGATATCATCCACAAAGCCGACCAGTGTCGCTTTTGCCGTCTCATTACCTCGCTTTTACGGCGTTGTTGGTGCCTTGACTCACTCCCGAACGTGGACCTCTCCGGCGTCGACTGTTCCCTATACGCCACAAGTTTCGCAGATCAGGCCCACTTCGGAGACAGAAAGAGGTGTCATCGCCTCCACATCCATGCTGACCGTCCGCGGGAGATCACCAATGCCCTGACGCGAGCGCGTATGGGTTACAAACTCGACATCCAACTCTTGGAGGAGGATGTCCACAAAGTCATGCGAGCCAAGGAGCTTCACGGACGGCGTATGACGGCTACTGTGGATATCGAGCTAGTGAAAGGTTGGCTCGCCCTGTGCGAACGAGAGCATGGAGATGCATGCGAGTCCGTTTGGTGGAGGGGTGGCGAGGTGCTACCTCACTTTGTGCGGATGGTGGACGCGACGCTGATGTCCCTGGTCCAAGCTCCCTCCGATTGTCGTTACGTGGCCCTCAGTTACGTATGGGGGACAGCTGGGGACAGCTATTGGACGACGAAGGCCAATATGGACTCACGCGCTCAGCCTGCAGGGCTCGACCCATCCGTTCTGCCTGCGACTATCGTGGACGCCATTCACGTCACCCGGCTATTAGGGGAGCGATATATCTGGATAGATGCGCTATGCATTATCCAGGACAGCTCAGACGACAAAGGCGAGCAGATTCGCGCGATGGAGTTGATCTACAGCAGAGCTCTCCTCACGATCTTCGCTGCCGGCGGAGAGAGCGCTCACGCGAGGCTTCCAGGGATCTCCGCAGGATCGCGGACGCTTCACCAGCACATCGAGGTCATTCAGGACCTTCATCTAACTCTCCCTCTTCCTTCACTCCGAGAAGTAATCATGCAGTCCATCTGAGACACACGGGGCTGGACATACCAAGAGCTGCTTATCTCTCGCCGCCGCTTGTTCTTCACCAATCACCAGGTGTACTTTGAGTGCGTAAAAGACGTTTGGTGCGAGGATCTGGTTGCAGAGAAGACGGTGCAATCCTCGGACAATCCGATGCGCTACCTCGGAAGTGGCGGCTCGTTTCTGCGCAAACCACCAATATTCCCCGATCCAGACTTCATGTCGAGCTATGCCACTATGGTTGGGCGGTACACCCAACGTCGTTTGAGTTATCCATCAGATATTTTCCTTGCCATCACTGCTCTCACCAACGCTATGACGAGGGCATATCAACTGGCAGGGGGCAATCCAGCCCAAGCCTTTCGATACGGAATGCAGATTAGGGACCTGGAACATTCGCTGCTTTGGCAGCCAAGACTGGATTCGGCTCATGCTCGCCGGGTGAGTCCCGACACAGGGCTTTCCATCTGCCCATCTTGGGCATGGGCGGGTTGGACAGGCGCAGTATATTACACCGACGAAAATCAGCTCGCCAGCAATCTCATCACTCAAAGTGTTATAGTCAAACCCGCTGAATCTCTTGTTAGGGGTTGGTACGTCGTCGATGATGATGATCAGCAGTTGATTCATCTGGACGTCGAGCTGATCCGGTTTTGTCGCGTTGGGAACTTGGAGGGGGTAGCATCTTCGAGGTACCTGGCCCCCGTGGGCGACATCGATGCATTACCCAAGCCCATGCCTCCCGCAGGCACGCTCGTTTTTCGTACCGAGTGTGCGTCCTTCAAAGTCTCCAAGCTGGCAACCACGTCGAGCGACCCCAAGTTCCTACCCCATAGCGTCTTCCACATCTTATCTGACGTACGTATACCTTTGGCGTGCGTCGGACGCATGATTCTCCCATCAACGACCCCATCGCCGAGCGTCCTCGAGTTTATCGTTTTATCGCGGTGTAGGGGCATGGCAGGGTTGCATGATGATAGCATCTACGGGGACCATTATCCTGGGGGTATGTTGCACGTGATGGCGGTGAAGAGAGTTGGAGACCATACGGAGGTGCGAGAACGGGTTGGGTTAGGTGCTGTGATTGAGCAGGCGTGGTTGGAATGTGGCGCCATGGTGGAGACGGTGCTCCTGGGTTAACAGCGGCGAGGAACTACATTTGGAAATCAAGATCTGGAGGAAACGGGTGTGTACGATATCGGTGGCGAGAGCGAGAAGGAGTTGAATCCTATGTTGTCAATCATTCGCCCTCGAGTACCACATCTAAATGAAGATCTTGACCGTCGAGAATATTGCTCAGGCTGGTCTAGATCATTGGTATATCTAATACCATCAAATGCGCTCCATCGAGTCACGACGCGCACACATGACTATGTTGTCTGCTGAATCGCGTGAGGTACTCATCAAAGCAGCTATCCAAGGTATCTTTGACTTCTACCCCAGCGTTTCGAACACCCCGTATTGATCACCTTGGGGTGGAACGCCTCTCAAAGCCAAAGAGTATGCGTATTTACCCTATTCCAATTTCCGCGTCGGTGCGGCCTTGATGTGTACGGATGGTACCATCATCAAAGGCGCCAGCATCGATAACGCCTCGTACGGTGCGTCGCCCCAAATCTCGACGAGAAACGGGCCATTCAACAAGTCCAAAAATCACCCCTTGTTTATGATCGATCATCCTCACATCGTAGGTGCTTCGACATGCGCGGAACAGACGGCGATCGTCACCGCAATTGTGAGGTGTCCTGTTTCCAAGGTTTCCTTCGTTTTGTAACCCCCCACTGCCCTCTTTTCTCTCTCACGACTGTACTGTTCACTCATGTCCACACACACACACACACACACACACACACACACCCCGTTGACAGAGCGAGGGTTAAACGCGCGTTTAGCGCACTTGCGATCGTGTCGTGAGTATACGCTGCTTTTTAAACGTATCCTCGGGCCTGAGGTCTGAGGCTACGAACGCAGGGACGTTGTTACCCCGATCTCACCCTGCGGCATATGTTCGTCAAGTGATCCGTGAATTCTGCCACGTCGATATGCCCGTGTTACTCGTCCCAGGGGATTATCCCCACAGTGACGATGATGGGGTGGTTGAGGAGACTGTCGGTAGCCTTTTACCTCGGAGCAAGGGGCTCGAAATCCGATGTTGCACTGCTCGTGAAACGTGGGGAGAAGTACAACGTCAGACTGCATTAAGAGTTAGTCTCCTAGCTTCATTATAAGCCGTGGGGGATTCCACGAGCATATTGACCGAGTGACTTGTAGCAGACCTTTGGCTAGAATAGGCGACATCATGATGAGGCATTCGTTCGCCCGTTTACAAGGTCAAACTGACACTTGCCTCAGACTTGCTTTGTAGTACATACGAGTCTGGCCTGGTTACCAGACTACAACCGTGACGGGAGGGCTGGATCGCGTTTACAGTTGAGCCGTAATCCACTCGAGAGGCATGCATCACAGAATGGTCAGATTCTTAAACCTAGAGCGACACGATCATTGCGCGCGATGCGGGATGGTTTCCTGCGCTCCGCAAGGTCAGGGCAGCGCTTCCACCTCCGCGCGCAGAGCCATCTTTAGTGTTACTTGCAAAACCGCGTCCTAGATTCAAAGCGCTCCTTTCTACTCAGTCTTCACCTCCAGGACTTGTCCCATTTCCGAGTCCACCGGCGTCGTTTGATCATGATCTCCACTCCACTCCAGCCGCGTCCGAAGAAACTGCGCGACCCACGTCAAGGCAAGTAGTACCGGCACTTCCACCAATGGTCCAATGGTCGCTGCGAGCGCCTGATCAGAGCCAACGCCATATACTGCAATCGCTACAGCGATCGCCAACTCCTGGTAAAAAAAATATCAACAATTGTCCAAATGCATTCGTGTACGAAGCTGAGAGTCGTCGTCGAGATCACTTTGAGTGGACTTACAAAGTTGTTGCTTCCAGCGGTGAACGCTTGTACCACCGCCACCTCATACTCAAAGGTCGTGTTTGTCGATTTTCTGCGCTGGGCTTCTTTCCGGGCGAGATAGTAAATGAAGCTGAACGCAGACGTCCACATGACGACAAAGTAGAGTATCATCGGCACAAAGACGCGGAAGACGGGGCCGATGTTCTGTACGATGTGGTGTCCTTGGTAGGCAAACAGGACGATGATGGTGTATAAAAGGCCCAATAGTGCGAGCGGGGAAAACCGCGGAAGAAACACGTCTTGAAGGAACTGTTTCGACGTGAAGTGCATGACAGTGAAGCGAGTGATCACTCCCGCCACCAATGGAATCCCCAAGTACTGAAAGCCCAGCTGGATAAGGATATATGGCCATGGACGACATCAACAGCAACGTACAATCAACACTGAAATTGCCACTGTGCCATATTGGAGGTGCAACGAGTTGGTCGAGCCGATTACGTCGATGAAGAGTACTGCATATGGGGAGTAGAGTATGATTTGCAACACCGAATTCGCGACGACGAGAAGAGCACAATATTCGCCGTCACCACCAGCGAGTTGGTTCCACACCATGACCATGGCGATACATCGGGCGATTCCAACCATGATGACGCCAGCACGGTACGTTGGGAGATCCGGCAACGTTGCCCACGCCAATCCAAGCATCACGAACGGACCAATAATCCAATTCAGGACGAAGCTGATACCCAAGTGTATCCAGAGTTTTTTGGACAACAGGATGTGACCAAGCGCTTCGTAGCGAACTTTGGTGAGGATTGGCCACATCATGACGATGAGTCCGATTGCGATGGCTGAGAGACAATGTTCGGTCAATCGCGCTCTTACTCGTAGGAAGTGGATGAGTCACTCACGGACGGACACGCTATCGAATTGGACCGTGTCGAACGCAGGCTGCACCCCAGGTACGAACTCGCCGATGAGCACCCCGGCGACCATGAATATGAGGATGAGCGGTGTCAGCAGTCGGTCGAGAATACCTAGCTTTTGAAATAGGACTGAAAGCTGGTCAGCGATCGCCTCTCGTCCTCTACGCAAATGAAGAAGCGAACCTGTAGGCGCATTTGAAGAACCTGCAGGATTTCCAACGGTTTCGCATGGGCGGGACGTGCAGCTGCAGCTGCCCGCGACTTGATCTTGGTTGTTCGTGGACATGGTGACTTTGAGGCTCTTGACAGAAAATGGGATGGGAACATTACCATGTTATTTATTGTGCAGAAACACGAGCCGGCCGCCGTGGTCATAGACTCTCCGGCAGTGGGTTTTCTCACCAAAGTGACACCGGTTATACCACTACTTAGTAATGAGTCAGGAACACCGTTCTGGTGTTACTAACTTGGGAAAATAGTCTTTGCTACAAACCTCTCTTAAGTGCTATGGCGTTACAACAACTTCGTCAGTCAGACTAGTCACTAGTCACAGTCCTTTGTCAGTTTCACAACATTGACAATTCTACTGACCATTTCCGTTATCCATATTTCCATAGCATATCCTAGAGGGCTGCGAACTTGATCGAGTCAATCTGAAGCAAAAATGAGCAAGATCTGAATCGTCACGCCAGTAGTGCCGAAGCTGAGTTTGAAGTTTTCTCAGAGCTGCCGCGAGTGTGCTGATGGGCCTGCTTCACCTTCGCAGGTCGAATGGTCGAAGCAGTGGCAGACACCGGGGAACGCACTGGCACCAAAACACGCTCTCGAAATTCCGTCCAAGTTCAACCTACCGCTCACTCAGAGATATTTGAATCATCATCTCACGGTCATTTCTTGCACCATCCTAATATTACCTTTGATGCATCGTATAGACAACCCCAGTTTGATGTACATTCTTCCAATACTCACGACTACTATAGTTACTATAATTCATAGCTATACCAAGTTTGTTAATAACAATCAAGGCTTGTGTGACTCGCTGTGACCTGACGAAGGACTAGACATGCAGATCTCATCCTCCCCGAGTCATAGCTCGTACGTAAGCACGGATTCGCCGGTGAACGGAAGAAATTCCCGCGTCTCCACTTTGACCATGCACATCCGCGCTGCGTCCAAGAGTATGCGCCATGCTAGCCTATCCTCAAACCACCCCTTCCCCTTCCCCCCTCGCACGAACCCGACACCGCACGAGATCTTCCACCTCCCTCACAGTGCATCCCAGGACGAGATAAAGACACGATGTGAGTACCCTCTCATGTACCCGCATTGTTGAACCTTTCCACCCTTTTTGCACTCGACTACAAGATTACGAGCTCGTCAAGTTGTATCACCCCGATGCGACACACGGCCAGCATGACGTTTCGCCCTCGGTGCACAATGCCCGATTTCGTGCCATCACGCATGCGTATGGTATCCTCCGTGGCCGAAATGGTCCGAGTTCCAACGGGTGGGATTATTATGAATCACGTGATGATGCCATACGTGCAGAGCTTCGCCGTCGTTGTCGCCGGTCGAGACCGTCATCGTCATCGACGACTACGACCGCTGACAGCGTAAGACACACGAACGTCGACGATGCCCAGCTCCGGTATAGCCTCTTTGCATTCGTACTCGCCGGGGTAAGTCTCCTATTGGCACTCATTAATAACGAATCGCCTATCTGAACCATCGAACCCCATCCCTTCTTTGACCCCGCTCGCTATGCACGTTCACTCATTTGACATTTCGTCAGATGATTGCAGCAATGAGTTCCGTCAGCTCCCACATGGACCGCGTAGAACGGCATTCACAATCCGCCGCTGCCAACCTCGCTCAGGCCCGTACAGAAGCACAGGTTTATGGTATGGAACGACGGAGAAAGATACGGGAGCATGTCAGGGAATTCCATGAGGCAAGGGAGACGGTGAACGGGACCGAGCATCCAGAGATGCGTCACACGTCGAAGGTCTGGCTGGATCAGCTTCCACGTGGAGAGACAGGGACCAGAAAAGTGTCAAACGATGAGCGGGCGTGAGTTAGAGAGTGTCGTCCCCGCCGAAGTGGCCATCTCGCCTTGGGCAGATTGGGGTGCGTTGTGGTGTAGGTCCTATATTTGCACTAATGGTAACTTCACCAAGTCTCGGGAAAGATGGGGCAAGCTAGGGATAGGTCGATATCCAAGCACCCTCAACTGTCCAGATCAGGCAGGAGACGGAGGTTACGATGATCCCCGTTTTGTAGGATGGCTATACGGATGACCATGTGGTTCATGTCATTAATTGTCAAGAATCCCTTTCTGATCATCATCCGGTTTCATTGGAACTTCCACCTCACTAGCGAATACGATGCTGACACGTATGGTCCACCCGAGGATCAAATATCTCATTTTCTGAACAGCGCCTCGCAAATACAGCAAGGACGAATCCGGTATGTTACACACATAACGTCCATGGATATAAATACTGCTATTAGTACCTGAAGGCCTGACCCGCGGCACTAGTGATGCAATCAGTGCGTCGATCGTCTACATATACTTCACCCTTTCATTGCTATATTTTCCTCAAGATATCTCTTTCGTGGAGCGCATCGGGCCACAGATTCTGCAGGGTAGCGACGGGGAGGGAAGATCACGGGCTATGTCTCGGTCTCTGTTTCGATGCATCAGTCTCGGCGATAGCGCCTCAGCGCTTCAATATGCCAGCATCTCCATTTGACTCCGAGCAACCCTACAAAGTAGCTGAGAAGCACTGGGTTGAACAAATATCATTTACGCCCTAGGTACTCGTACCTAGAAGCCGATCGGCGGGTGAGCGCTGATCGCAGCTGAAGGTATTCCCAAAGTGAGTGCATTTTGCCGAGAACCAGTGTATGGTCGACCAGTCGAGACCAGTGCAAACTTGCCCCTAGAAAAGCGGGCGCGCCACCAGGGTCGATGCGAGCAACATATTCTCTGATCGGCGGCTCTCGGGGTATTACATAATGATATATGTTGCAAGGTATGTACGTGTAGCAACTACTATCTACATGTTGCCTGGACACCTCAGATAACAAGTTCATCCATGCTCGGGATCTTAATGTTACTGTTATTGGCAGCCGCGGCCATCATCGTAAATGATGATCCCTCCACGAACCAAGTCCGACAAGGGTGACTTCAAATACAGAAGGTGCGGGGATTGCACCATGCATCACTCTGATTGATCGGGATTCTGAGGTTACCTTGGCCCTGAGTTGCGCCCATTAGTGCTCACGATGCGCGTCTTTGTTCCCCTTCTTATTTCCATTGGGAGGGTAAGTCTGGGTTGGTCTAGGCGCTGTAAAGCTAGATCACATAAAAACCTGGCTCAGTTGACATGGCGCCTTGTCGGACCATCGAGCTCCCTACCAGCATTGATTGTCAGATCCCGAAGGTGGGCCACCACAACCTCCCGTCGCAGGGTTTGACTGAAAGACCAACTTGAAGGGTTCCGCGTGGCTTTCTTCTCCTTGCCTGCTCGTCTTGCCCACCGTCAATATTACGAGATTGACAATTCCCGAAGCTCCTGTTCTCAGAAGCAGCTGGTGGTCGAGGTCGTTCACCAAACTTGATACCTCACCATGTCTACGAATACCACGAATCCTGGATCCACATCTCCTTCGGCGGCCCAATCGGCACCGAACCTCAATGCCATCATACATCCTTGGCTAAATACCATCATGATTGGACACACTTTCTTGACGCTTCTCTTGCCTCTCTTTATTGCATTGTTCTATTTCTCCACCCCGCGGAGCCGCCGACGGCCTATCTTTATCCTCAATGTGATATGTATCATCCTCGCTTTCGTGGGGGGTGTAATGATTGATGCACTTGCAGTGAGCTCAGCATCCAAGGAAGGGTCGCTGAACGCACATGGTCACTGATGGATGTTTGCAGGTTCACTCTATATTGTCCATTCAAGATCAATGGCCCCCGGCGGTGCGCTGCGCTTTCAATACTCCCATTGTTGCAACCTGCCTCATGAATTTCTTACCCAGCTGAACATTGCCATTGGAATCATTGGCGCCTTTCAATCCATATTTGTCGACCTCATATTGCTCATTCGCCTCACCTCCGTTCACCCACTCAGTCGCCTTGGTCCGACACGTTTTATTATCTTGACGACCCTCCCAGTGCTCCTCAAGATTGCTCGCATCACCAACATGATTATCTTCATTAAAGTCCTGGCGGATGCTTCACGTGGACCTCTCGGTGCTACAAACCTTGAGATCGTGTGGGCGACGACGCCATACCTGAAAATTGAATGGTCCTCTCAGACGGTTGACAATGCGTGAGTCCATATCAAAAAGCCCAATCGAGGAATCCATTCTCTGACACGTCTCCTTTTTTTTTCTTGATGGGGGGTAGATATGCATCGATTGCGTTCCTTTGGACCATCCGGCCCCGGGGAAATGGAGAGGGGGTCACGAGTGACATTCATCCGAACGGAGGTAAACAGCTCATTTTTATCGAGCGCTCGACCTAAAATTTGGTTACCCTAGTGACATTTGCTCAGCGCATGCGCATCCTCTCTCGGATCGCGCTCTCAAACTTTATCATCCCATCTCTATTCTCCATTGCACAGCTCATCGTCGTCTATCGCAGCGTCAACGTACTGATTGTGAACGAGATCGTATTCGTAAACACCATGCTCGCCGTGTTTGGTGTCGTCTTCGCCACCGTATGGGCGGGCAAAATTGGTCGACGCGAAGCGGAGATCGACCTTTTGGACGACTCGTCTCAAACAGACGACGACGTCGTGGAGAAGCGCCCTACCCGCGCGTTCGCCTTTCCCGGACTTGGGTCGTGGCGCGTCGCAAGTTCACCTGGAACAGTGACGTTTGGCAGTACGAGGTACGCCGTACCGATGGAGGGGGCCGCTGGTCTCAATGCGCTCGATGGGATTGGCCCAGAGAACGGGCACAATCGAGGTATGTGTCAGGTTTCGCGCTCGGTTCGACGGTTGTGTTCGTTTTTTCAACGTTGCGTTGCGTGTTTTAGGTGTGTTGGTTATCAGTGGCGTTGGTGGCACGGTGGCGGCGGATATTCTGGAGGTGAAAATGGACAAGGTGGACGTGGCTACGTAAAGTCGAGCGGGCATTCGACGCCGCCTGTTCCATTTTGGATTGGACTCCGATGGCATCATGGGCGCTGCGCGACCAGCCATCCATAATCATTATTTCTTGATTCCCCAGGGGCACTTGTGTAAATTATAGTGATGTATTATGTATGTACTCTGCTTTGAAATGATTGGTTATAGCCACACAGTCGTCATACGTCTCCTAAGAACCTCCTTGGTACGGATAGTTAGGACCTCTTTGGTTTCGACCTTCTCCCATTTTCCATAAGGACTATAAATTCCAGTCCCAAGAAAAAAACAAATATAGTCCCTCCCTGC
>JBBPQT010000528.1:0-14176 GCA_038092715.1 Boletus smithii | reverse complement strand
ATGTACTCCATCCTTACAATATCATCTACCTTCTACTGTTCCACTTAGTCCCTAAGTCTAGTCGACACCGTCGTCGACAATCCGCCCAAATCCGCACATTCCGCACAGTGTGTCCGTCCGCACCTCTAGTCCTTCCGCCATGGAAGAGGTCCGGACTTCTATTATCCAGCTCACCATTGGATCAGAAAGCCATTCCTGTTGTCCTTCTGCTTTGGTATTCTTTCTTGAATCCCTTTAGGGTTGATCTTATCGCACCCTTCTTTCTATTTCTTGTGCTACTGCCTGGATTGGTCACTTTACATCATCCTACAGCTACTCACCATCACTACAGTGGGATTGTGTCTTTGTTGCAACAGATCTCAAAGAAACAGGAATGCGTGCATATGATATCGCATGTGTTGTTGCATTTTTCTTGTTCACTTACCAAGGAGCGGTCTACCCATGTGCGGTGATCCGGTGGTTTGACAAAATAGGTGATGGTCCTGACGAAGACACTGGAATGTGGATGGTCCGCCCGTCTTTTCTTCAAAACCACTCCCCTAACTTAGCTGTAATTCACATCAACACCATTATTCGTGCAGCCCACCTGATTCCTATCTATGGTGAAAAGGAGATCTCACACAACATTAAACCTCACCATTCCTATGACGTGTTCCAGGCATTTTATGTTAACAAGTATGTTGATCATCACTCTTTTGAGATTGGGGGGTAGTAAAGGCCATCCCTCAGTCATCTTTGCTGGATGATGAAGTGGAGGAGAGGATCCGAACATCTCCACTACCTTCGTCGTCATGTAACATGGTCTGGTAATACTATAGTTGATTGACGTGATGTGTTCAACTTCTCATGAAAACACAGTTTCGCTAATCGCCACATCGCAGCTTCAGTCGGAAGACATGCAGAGGTTGCAAGAGTGGTGGTTTGATGAAGATGATGATTCGATAGTGGCACTAGAAGGCATCAAGGAACAGGACTGTGTCCTCATATGAACTCTCTCCCAAATATCTCCGTCATATGATGACATGACTTACCAAGGCAGACCAACAACACATCAACATTTCGACAATGACAATGGACAAGATTGGTGCTCATTTTAACGGGTGGCCGTCAGCAATCAGTCCTTCCATTTAGGGACTGGTTCACAACAGCCATGAGTCATCCACAGAGATTCACAAACCCCACACACTGTTATGTTTGGCCCGGATAGGGACGAATGTAGCCTCAGTTGGTTCAAGGGTTCAGTCGCTGGGGACTCCAGATGATGAGGACGCTAACGATGATAGTTGATAGGGTCAAGGGTTCTATGTGTCTTCCAGCAGAACGGCTGGAAAGTCAAGGTTTCAACTAGCAAAGCAGCTAGCGGAGGTTCAGAGGGTTCAAGGGAAGTGTCCACTCAAGAGTAGGACAAGTGACTCAGAGAGGTCCAAGGGAGTGATGAAGCAGATGCTATTGTCTGAGGAAGACTAGCTGGGGAAATACATTGCGAGGTATCTAGGTTTATATATTGGTTCAAAGAAGGATGACTAATCAGATAGAATGAGATGGAGGTAATGGAATGATTAGTCATATCAAAAGGTGATGTTACTTTGGAATGTCAAAGAATATTCTGGAACAATGAAGGTAAGTGAGAATGACTAAGGAAAGGTGGACATATGGCAGTGGAGTCGGTCTCCATCTGTAAGTTCAAGGAAAGAAAAGCGAATCGTAACATTACCCCCCTGTTAAACCTGAAACTCCAGTGAAGGATAACAGATGAACGTCGTGAGTCAAAAGTCACGGTAAGATGGCCTGGGAGACCCGGTGGTGTTGGCATAAGCAGCATCATCCCAAACATCTTCAATGTCTGGGGAAGGGACACAAGCGACGGGGGAGTGGGAACGGCGAGTATGGGTGCGAGGAGGTGATGAATTGACAGGGATCATACAATGCGGTGGAGGAATACATAAGGGCCTACTGGACTGAGAGGAACGAGAGTGAGACGAGGATGAGCTGGAAGAGCTCGGAGGGTTGCGACGACGAAGTGGGCAGCGGCTTTGGGGATGTCCAGGGCGATGGAGAAGACAAGTGGGACACTGGTACCATTGACAGTTGATATGCTGATGTCCGAGGTGATGACATTCGAAACAGGTCTTGTTATAAAGAGGGTGTCTAGTAGGTAGAGGGGCATCGACAGGTTCGCCTCCAAGGGTCCCATGGGTGTGGATCTCATAAGCGAGTTCGGTGCGTTCAACAGCGACTGTCTTGGCAGTGGTAAGGGGAGAGGATGAGGTGGATGGTGTGCGGGTGTAAATTCCCTCAAAGGGGGCAACATAGGCAGGATGATTACGTGGAGAGGTGACCAGGTTGAGTTGGTACAGGTAGCGATCAACGTCGTCAAGGAATTCAGGCATCCCAAGTTGATAAAGAGCAGAAGCAAGGTTAGCTTCAGTTTCTCGGTAGATGGTAGTAAGGGTTGAACACAACGGGAGACGCTAGTCTCAGAGGTGGTGAGGGAGATGAGGTTTCCGAGACGTTGGTTCTGGAGGTATCCATGCTGTAATTCCCAGAGTGGGGATCTGATGTCGAGGTAGGTGCTAAGAGGGAGGGCCATACGGGGCCTTGTAGGAAGTTGGTCATCCGGTGGAGAGTACAGTCATCAGATAGGGTAGGACAAATTCTGTGGGCATAGAGAGGAACATCTACAGAGATGATAGGAGGGTTATTGGTGACAATGGAGATGGGAGCAAACTCAGCAGGGAGTTTGGGTCCAGCCCAGCCAGGAGAGGGCAGGGTTGATGATGGAGTAGCCGGATTCAAGGGGGTGGAGGATAACCGAGCAAGAAGTGGAGGAGGAGAAGGAACAAGAGAAGAAACGGAAGAAGGAGATGAGGAGATTTGTTCGATAGACATTGTGGTGGTTTTATTTCAAAGGGGGTGAGAAAGGAAAAGCGGCGGGGTGACATTTCTTATAGTCAAGGAGGGCGGACTTTGAATGATTCAGGTTCCATTTGGGGATCCAGGAATCTTCTTCGGCTGAATATCCCTTCCATCGGATCAGGAAGGAGCGGTTGGATGGAGCTCCGCAATGTTGTAAGATCTTCTCAATCTCATACTCTTCTTTGCCTTCTATGAGGTCAGGTGGGGGTTTCAGAAAGTTCAGACCGTGAACGTCATTTTCGCGATAGGGCGATAAGAAAGAGGCATGAAAGATGGGGTGAATTTTCCATGTGGAAGGGAGGCAGAGTTGATATGTGATCAGAGATAGGACTTTGGTGATAGTGAAGGGTCCTTCTCATTTGGGAGCGAGTTTCAGGTTGGTGACAGATCGCTGGAGGTTCTTGGCTTCAAGCCAAACTTTCTGTCTGATGGTGAAGGGAGTGAAGTGATGACGGGTGCGAGAGGCCATGACTTGTCTAGCGAGTTCATGGGAGGCGAGGGCTTCATCTCATGCGGCAGTTAGCTGTTTCAACCTTGTTTCTACAGTGGGAATAGAAGTAGTGGAGATTGCCGAAGGAAGGGGACGGGGTTCATATCCCATCATGAGATAGAATGGGGACTGGTTGGTGACAGAATGGACACGGTGATTGTGAGCAAATTTGGTGTGGGAGATGGACTCGGACCAAGATGTGGGATGGTTTCTGCAGAATATGTGGAGGTAGGTTTCGACCTCTTGGTTCACCCGTTCCATTTCTCCGTTGGATTGAGGGTGATAGGCCGTGGAGAGGGAGAGGTTGTAGTTGAGTAATTTTCTGAGTTCTCGGGTGAAGGCAGAGGTGAATTGGGGACCTCGGTCAGAGATAATTTTGTCATAGAGGCCAAAGTGGAGGTAGACTTTATAAAAGAAGAGGGAAGCGATGCCTTTGGCAGTGACAGTGGTTTTCGTGGGACAAAGAATCACCCCCTTAGTAAGCCCATGGTCGACCACGACCGAGAGAGCATCAAAGCTGGAGGAGGAGGAAAGACCAGTGATGAGGTCGCATGAGACCTGTCAAAAGGGGCCGGATGTGGTGGATTTGATAGGGGTGAGAGGAGGGATGGTGGGGTGGGTATTAACTTTGTTCTGTTGACACGTGGCACAACTGTCTACATATTTATGAACAAAGGAGGCGAGACCAGGCCACCAGAATTCCACGGCGACCAGCTGGCAAGTTTTAAGATAACCGGGATGACCAGCTGTTTCATGATTGTGACAACGGGAGAGGATGGACCAGCAGAGAGCATCATCGGCGGGGATATAGACATGGCCTTTGTAGGTAAGAATGCCTTCCTCTAATTGCCAGTCAGAGAGGCGAGTGCAGAAGGCGAGGGGAGTGGTTTCATCCATGGACTGGAGTGCGGTAAGAACGATGGGATCACTGGCAGAGGCATCTTGGATGCGATGGGAGAGAGCAACATCAATGAGGTTGACGAAGAGGGATGGGGGAAGGGAGGAGATCTGGGTGATGAGAGAGAGCATTGGGACTGGCAAGGAGTTTGCCTGGGACATGGATCATAGTGAGATCAAAGTCAGCAAGATTGAGGAGCCACCGTGCTTGTCATTGGTTGAGTGCCTGGGGTTTCTGGAAGTATGTAAGGTTCTTATGGTCGGTGAAGACCTGAACAGGAAATGGCGATCCATGGAGATTGTGACACCAGGATTTCAGGGCACGAATGACAGCGAGGAGTTCGCGATCATAGATGTCATAGTTGCATTCTGCGGGGGAGAATGACTGGAAGAGGTAGGAACAAGGATGCCATTCGCCATTAGAATCTGTTTGGAGAAGTATGGCTCCAGATAGTGTTTAAAGGTCCAGTCCTAAGACCTTAAAAAGACCAGGACTGGACTGGACCAAGAACACAAAAGACTGAAATTCAGTCTTTTGTGTTCTTGGTCTTGGTCTTTTCAATTTTGAAATATAAAAAGACTGACAAAGACTGGTTCAGACCGATGTACAGCCACAGGGGCTATATCTACCTATTTGTCTATATTTTCCCCTATTTTTCCTGATTTTTCCTGATTTCTTTTGAATTATTCTGACATTATTTGGGTTTTTAACAAAAGTGTAAGTGAAAGTGTAGTAATTGTGGCGCATTTTTGACTACCAAAAGTGTAGTTAAATGTAGACAAATAAGTGTAGACAAGAGTGTAGCCAAAGTGTAGAAAATGTAGCACATTTTTGACCACCAAATGTATAACACCATATAATATATCTGAATTGACATGCTATATTGTAATGCTCATATCTCAGCTTCCTGTGGTCCGAATATTATAACCAGGATATCAATAGAACGCTGCGCGTCTGCTCTACATTTGTATACCAATGACCGAATGACCGGACTGAGACCGGACCGAAAAAGACCGATTTATCGGTCTTCATCAGTTTTGGTCCAGTTTTTTTGATTTCAGGATTTAAAAAAACCAGTCTGGTCTTGGTCTTTCCAAAAAAGGGCAAAAGACCAGACCAGACCGGACTTTAAAACACTAGCTCCAGATGCGAATTTTGAGGCATCCATTGCAATGGCAAAGGGGCCGAGAGAGTAGGGAGGTGGAGAACAGGCTTTGACATGAAAAGGCATTTCAGAGTGTCAAAGGCACTTTGACAAGTGGGGGACCAGGACCATGGGAGGTTTTTCTTTGTGAGGTCAATGAGGGGATGAGTGATGTTTGAGTAATCAGAAATGAAGCGACGGTAGAAGTTGGCAAAGCCGAGGAAGGAACGGACATCCTTAACCTTGGCAGGGACAGGCCACGAGGCGATACCGTCGAGCTTGATGGGGTCCATGGCAAGTTGACCGGGTTTAACGATCATTCCAAGGTAGTCAACTTCTGAGGTGGTGAACTTGCACTTTTCAAGTTTGAGGTGCAAGTTGAGTTCTGCCATTCGTTGCAGGACCCGTTTGGTTCGCTCTGTGTGGGTTGCGTCATCAGGGGAGAAGATAAGGAGATCATCCATATAGATAATGAGCCATCCTTCTGCAATCATATCATGGAAGGAGTTGTTCATAAAATGTTGGAAGGTAGCAGGAGAATTGGTAAGGCCAAAGAACATGACGGTGGGTTCGAAGAGTCCCTTATGGGTGACAAAGGCGGCTTTCCATTGGTGTCCGTCTTTGATGTGAACATTGTTGTAACCCCATCAAACGTCAAATTTGGTGAATGTCTTAGCCCCCTGGAGTGTATCGATGAGATCGGAGATGAGTGGAAGGGGGTTGTTATGTTTGGCCTGGGTAGGGACGAACGTAGCCTCAGTGTGTTCAAGGGTTCGGTTGCTGGGGACTCCAGACGATGAGAACACTAACAACAATAGTTGATAGGGTCAAGGGTTCGAGGTGTCTTCCAGCAGAACGGCTGGGAAGTCAAGGGTTCGACTAGCAAGACGGCTAGCAGAGGTTCAGAGGGTCCAAGGGGAGCGTCCACTCGGGAGTAGGACGAGCAACTCAGAGAAATCCAAGAGAGCAATGAAGCAGATGCTATTGTCTGAGGAAGACTAGCTGGGGAAATACATTGCGAGGTATCTAGGTTTATATACTGAGTCAAAAGAAGAATGACTAATCGGATAGAATGAGACAGAAGGTAATAGAACGATTAGTCATATAAAAGGTGACATCATTTTGGAACGTCAAAGAATACCATGGAACAATAACGGTAAGCGAAAATGACCAAGGAAAGATAGACATATGGCAGTGGAGTTGATCTCCATCTGTAAGTTCAAGGAAAGAAAAGCGAATCATAACAGGGGTAGGCATCACGAACAGTATGTTCATTGACATATCGGTAGTCTTGACAGGGGCGGAGTCCTCTGTCCTTCTTTTTGACGAAGAAGGGAGATGCTTGGGGGGAGTTCAAAGGGTGGATCTTCCCGGCCTTGAGGTTCTCATCGAGGAAGTCTTCGGTGGCTTTTCGTTTGTCAGGGGAGAGTGGGTAGATCTTCCCAACTTTTGGAGTGAAGATTTCCTTTAGGTTGATCTCATGGTCATAGGGTCGAGAGGGGGGAACGTGTTCGGTGGCTTCTTTGGAGAAGACTGATGTGAATTCGGTATACTCGGCAGGGAGGGTGACCTTAGATTTGGCTGCTTTAGCGGCCATAGCCAATTCAGTGGCAGCAGTAAGGCGGGCAACAATGGGGATCCAGCTGGGATGAAGCATGATCCACAGCGGATGATTCGATAGAGGACACGGTTGTCGTAAGCACGATGGATGTATTGAGATTCAGTTTTCTGATTAAGGTAACTGTAAAGATGGGCGTCATGGATGGTGTGGACATTGACATGACGGGGCAGGCAAGGGGGTTCCTTGTAGTAGGAGTTGTCATGTTGTTTGGTGTCAGTGGTGAAGGTGGAGTAAAGATCCCTTGACTCGTCAATGGATTTGTCGAGGGATAGGGTTTGAGTTTTCCAATCGATGACAGGGTTGGTGGACTTCAACCATGGGAGACCTAGGAGAACATTTGTCTTGCCTAATGACATGACATGGAAGGTGACCTTCTGGGCGATGCCTATGATGTTGACAAAGAGGGCGCAGGAGTAGCAGATTTCTCCGCTTTTGTTGAAAGAGGTGTCTGCGTTTCGGGCTCGAAGGGGTTTGTCAAGCTTAGTAGTTGGCAACCGATGTTTTTGGACGAATTGCCAGTTGATGCAAGAAATGTCTGCGCCACTATTGACTAGGGCGTGGGTGTTGACGGTTTTCATGGTGTGTGAAGGTACAATCATTTGAATGGGGATTTCCATTGACTTGGTCATAGATTGTACAGATATAGAAGCACAGGTAGGAGAGGGAGGGACTCGTGTCAATCGAGACTCCCATTTCAAAAATCCATCAGGGTAAAGGCTACACGATGAATTGTTTCTTCATTGTCATTGTCTATCTCCTGTAGCTTTGGTAACTCCTCTTCCTCTTTGACGACTTGTACCTTTCTGGTGGTCTTTGGGTTGGCAGGGAAGGAAGGGCAGGCAGAGCTGAGGTGTCCTGCTTTGCAGCATCGGAAGCAAAGTCCTTTCTCGATGCAATGTTTCCGTTCGTCAGGGGTAAGTTTGGATACTTTGATGATGTCGACATCCATGGTGTCAGGGTCATGAGTTTTGGTGGTGGAGGAGGAGGAGAAGAAGTGGTACATGGAGTGAGAGGGTTTCTGGTTACGTTAGGAGATTTCTTCCGCACGTTCCCATTGAGTTTGGAAGTGGATAGAGTGATTGTACCACTCATCAATGGTAGGTGGGACAGTGTCCATGGACATGATTCGTTTCATGAGAGGTGGGGGAATGCCGGCTGAGAAATATCTAATGAGGACATTGGCGTCAGTGATGGTGGCAAGGGCAACGTGGTTCTGGAATTCAGATATGTATTGAGAAAGGGAGGGGGAGTACGACCCATCCTTCTTACGGGTCATTCATTTAGTGGATAGCCAAGCAATGGCGTTTCCAGTGGTGTCTTGGTGTTTAAAAGCTATGTTGAACTTATCAATGAATTCGGGGAAGGTTCCTAGGGAGATGGTGGTTCCTGCGATGGCGGTCTGTCTAAAGGTGGCAGCCCAAGTGAGGGCTGATCCCTTCATCATGTATGAGAGGCCGAAGGCAACTTTCTTGGGTTCGGTGTCATAGACAGCGATGTTGACAAGGAGGTAAAACTGTACAGCATAAAGCCATTGGGTAGCTTTATTGAAGGATCCATCAAAGGCTTCTGGAGTGCTGATGCGAAGTTCAGTGGGTCTAGTGGTAGTCATGGGTGATAGTCAAGGAGGTGGTGGGAGTTGGAAGATGGGGACAGTTGTGATGGGGGTGGGACTCGGAGGAGTAGGGATTCGTGGTATGGAAAGGGCAGTGGATAGATGGTGACTTAAGTCTGTGGCGGTCTCCTGTTCTTCTTGAGAAGGGAGAGTTTCGTCGATTGGTTCGTCCTCTGGTTCTGGTGACAAAGAGGAGGGGGAGGATTCTGGTGGGGGAGGTCCGCGAAAGTGACTCCAGGGTCTAGGGTTTGTTGGGCATTGGGAGGAAATGGTGGAGATCTACAATGATGGTAGTCTGGAAAATAGAGCTAGTCTTTTGTTACATTTGGCCCAGGTAGGGATGAACGTAGCCTCAGTTGGTTCAAGGGTTCGGTCGCTGGGGACTCCAGACGATGAGGACACTAACGATGATAGTTGATAGGGTCAAGGGTTCTAGGTGTCTTCCAGCAGAACGGCTGGGAAGTCAAGGTTTCAACTAGCAAAGCAGCTAGCGGAGGTTCAGAGGGTTCAAGGGAAGTGTCCACTCAAGAGTAGGACGAGTGACTCAGAGAGGTCCAAGGGAACAATGAAGCAGATGCTATTATCTGAGGAAGACTAGCTGGGGAAATATATTGCAAGGTATCTAGGTTTATATATTGGTTCAAAGAAGGATGACTAATCAGATAGAATGAGATGGAAGGTAATGGAACAATTAGTCATATCAAAAGGTGATGTCACTTTGGAACGTCAAAGAATATTCTGGAACAATGAAGGTAAGCGAGAATGACTAAGGAAAGGTGGACATATGGCAGTGGAGTTGGTCTCCATCTGTAAGTTCAAGGAAAGAAAAGTGAATCGTAACACACGTTCATGAACAGCATTTCACTGCTTGCCACATCATGGTAAATGACTTCAGTGTCACTCTCTGCAGTTTCTAACAGGGGCCCTATTATGATGCAGACAGACAAAGGCATACAGCCTCAGTCTGCCACCCCGTATCTCTTATACTGCAGCTTTGCGCTCCCCCAGACCACCCCAGATAACGAACATGATTTTGGGATTCCCACCATCTCAGACCCCTCCACCGCATGCCACTGCTTTGCCCAGTATTTCAATGAATGGACCATTGGCAGCTCTCCATCTCCTGCACCCCCATCCTCCAATGCAGATTCAGTGAAACTTGTGTCCACCCTTCAATGGAACCCATCAATATGCTCCCAATCCAATCTCGTCACATACTGCAGTGCACTGACACCATACATGACGGCGAGCCAAGCTTGCAAATAGGCCATAGCATACGGCAAACCGATGATGGGCCGAGCTACAGAGAACCACCGAGGCAGGCAGATGGGCCAAGGTGTGCTGGTTGGAGACTGGTGGGCTGAGTGAAGTAGAAATTGTATATACCTAGTGAATAGTAGTAGTCCAATATGCTAATAAGAGTATCTGAAATACACCAGTTGGCTGAGATAAGTGGATGTGGAATACATTGATGGGCCGATGAAATGGGATACTGTAATTGACCGGTTGGCCAAGGGCATTGATACTGGTATCGAGCGATTGGCCGAGGAAATGCTTGCAGGCATGAAGGAGATATTGACATACAGGCCAAGGATATGCTTACCGACATAAATGAGTGGACTGATAGAAGAGGTACTAACCTAAACCGGTCAGCCACTGAAATTGACACCAACATTGATGGCCAGGCCAAGGATAAAGCTACAGAGCTGGATCGTTGGGCCGACAGAGGAGCTGCCAATATATGGGTGGGTCAATATAGAAGGTACCAAGCTGAATGAGTGGGCTGATGATAAAGGTGACAACAAGAATGGGTGGGCCCACCAAATTACTACCTATATGCATTGGGCAGCTGAGGAAATGGACACCAACATCAATGGCTGGGCCAAGGGTAAAGTTACCAAGCTAGATCAGTGGGCCAGCAAAGGAACTGCCAATGTTTATGGGTCGGCCAAGGAAATGGCTACTGGAATAAATGGATGGGCTGAGGAAGTTATTTCCAGTATGAACAGATTGGCCAATAGAATAGCAACAGGTATATATGGGTGGGTCGACAGAGGAATAGTACCAAGCTTACAGTGCTTTGCAAAGGAATGCGGAAAGGAAATTTCGAAAAATCACACCTCGGATATAGCTGGGGTGAGACTCTGAACCCATCTGAGTGAGCAACTCCACCGCTACGTGCCCACTGCCCCATCCTCATGCCGCCACACACCATACCGAACAACACAAAGGCCCACATTCCAACACTTTACCATGACAGCTACAGCATCAAAGAAATATGTGGGTTTCTAGGCATCAAGAAAACTCTCGTATACAAGACTCTTAACCTTTACAAGCGTTATGGAGTCGTCTACAACCCTCACACCTACTCTCATATCGTCGGACATCGCCACATCCTCAGCCTAGCAGATACTGCCTTCATTGATGCCATGGTTCAACATCGGAGCAACATCTACCTTGACGAACTCCAACACGAACTATGGGACAAGCGTCAAGTTTATGCTACCATTTCTACCCTTTCGCAAACACTCCAGCGCCTCTGCCTTACTCGAAAAGCCATCTCATTTTCAGCTTTGGAGCAGAGTGAGGAGCTACGAGCACACTACATGAATCGTATCGCTGCAGATGCACCTGATGCAAACATGTTGCTTTTTGTGGATGAAGCTGCCAAGGACATGTGTACATCTACTCGCCTCCATGGCCGGTCACCCAAAGGACAGTGTTTCCACAGAAAACAGCGCTTTATACGTGGAGCTCGCTATTCCATTCTCCCTTGTATCACACTTGATGGTGTCATCTCATATGACATTATTGAGGGTCCAGTCAATAGTGCACGCTTCTTGCGCTTGGTGGCCCCGAGAAGCGAGATCCACCACCACCATAGTACCGTCTCTCATATGACACCGTGACCTTTTTTCTAGGAGGCTGGCCACCGCTGTGATTGCTACCCCTTGATGTTACCGTGTCGCTCCACTTCCACTTCACTTCGGGGCCATTCCACCAAGCTTTACTACCATTTTGGAGACGAATAATATCACCTTTCCTGATACCAATTTCGATGAGTGTCTTTTCATCAACTTGTGAGAGAATGTCTGGACCAATTCCATGAATGTCGAGGTCATGCTCATACATGGTGGCATCAGACACTCCAAGATGCTGCTCAGCGTAGCGGAGAAAACGCGTAAGTTGGGATGGAGATGGAATGGGTGCTGGAGAGCCAGGTGGGGGTGTGTGAGCAGGCGTAATTGGGGGCAGGGCAGGCTGAACAGAAGTATTTGAGTTGGTTGCCCCATGACTCAGAGAACTGACAGCAGATGAGTTGAACAGGCCAGAGTTGGTCAGGGTTTGAAGGAGAAGAATCGACATAAGTGAATTGAGGTCAACGGCTGGTGTTGCTGGAGCTGGTGCCAGTGGCTGCGCTTTGCGCGCCGGATGTAAAAATGGTGCCTTGTTCACCATGTTGAATGACTCGATGTTGGGTGGCATATTCAAGGTAGCTTGCCCTTCCTCCTGTATAGCTATTAGATGGTTTCTTCATAGCAAAAAATACATACGAGAGCACGGCACCAGTCTAAAATCATTGCCAGAGTGAGAGGAACTGGCCCCATTGGTCCAACATATGTCGAGCCTTCGTCATGTTCATTCTTGTATAGTCTATGAAGCTTGATGTGCCATCGTGTAAGCCGTGCTTCCAGGTCTAGGGCTTTGTGCGACGGACTCTGTCATTGATTGCATGATGGCAAGAACAAACTTTGGGATGTAAAAATACGAACCTGGGATCCATCTGGCATATCAGAGGTTTCACTGTGTTCATCTTCAGAGTTGGCTGAGGATGGGAGTTTCTCAACTGTTTTCATGTCCACAAAAATTTTTGTCGAGCCAGAATTTGCACCTTGGATTTTATTTACCATCTCCTTATAGTCAGCCTCGTTATCAACGTCAATTCCTTCAGTTTGACGCTGGCTAGATAACATAGTATATAGTAGTGGTACACCGAGCAGTAGCCTGATAGTACATGAATGGACATACCTTTTTCCCTGCGGGTCCACAAATTTGAATGGAAAGTGCTTCCTCTCTGAGACCTTGTATTGCCCTTGTCCATGTTTCTCGAGTATACTCTGCAAGAATTCCAAGTAGTTCCCATCATTGACCGCAAAAAGAAGCTCCTTTGTCTTAAGGGACTTCTCCTCCTTCGTAGTTGTTGTAGATGACTTTCCCTTGCCAGCTTTTTGCTTGACCATAGAGTAGACTGTAAGAGTTATTGAGAAGGAAGACTCCTCCAAGTCGCGTGTTGGTGAGGAGGGCATTGGTTCGAAGTAGCCTAACTATGCATGCACACACTAATCACACTCAGGTGGGTTCAGGGTCTCACCCCGGCTTTATCCAAGGCGCGATTTTTCGAAATTTCCTTTCCGCATTCCTTTGCAAAGCACTGTAAGTGGTATCTGCGGAGTTTACCGCCATTCAAATCCGGCCATGCTAATCACATATGCAAGGCGGCAACATCCCGATGTTTCCGACATAGGGCATGTACTACTTGGAGGCCTGCGGAATACAGAGGTAGGAATATGAAATACATTCTAACGTTCCTTCATGTATTCCCAAGTTGCCTTACATTGATCCCACAGTCTGCCATACATGGCGGCCTGCCGCACGGCATAGCAAGCGCCACCGGCATTACCCGATTGATCGCTCGCTGCCTGGAGAACACTCCATGCGATTGTTTTGTTTTCAAAAAAGGCGATCGTCCACTGGAATTCAGCCTTAACGAGCTCTACCTCCTCCACCCAACAATCATTGGCGGCTTTCGCATGTAACCAATTGACTCGATAAACTATGTCCGCTTTGTGAGCATTTTGACATCATATGGGAAGGGTATTACATACATTCGGACATCCAATCATCCGCCTCAGAGTCACCCTCAATATCCACGGTCCAAAGCCAGGCCAGGTTCTCTTTGTGATGCATACTCCCATTGGGATCTGACACCGCTGTATTCACCTTGAGATCTGCATCCATGAGCAGCTTATACCTTCCAAGAATGCCGTCCTCTGCTGCGAGGGATACCATGGCGGCTCGGCATTTCCTGTATATGGCGGCATGCCTAGAGAGCATAGCATCCGCAGAGCTTACCTTCCCCCATGTGCGGGTATTGGCGGCCTGATTCCTCGCGTGGCATACCTCAGTGCGGAAGATGACCTCCTTGTCCGCCAATGCAACTCGGACTCCATGGAGGGCATCATTGGCTTGCCCAGTTCGTAGCGCCAGCTCTTCATCTGCCATGGTAGCTAACCCCATTTCCTCACATGTCCGCCGACCCAAAGTAGAGGGCAGGGGAAGGGTCAGAGAGAGTAGTGCGGGATCTCTGAGAGCGTCCTCATCCTCATCCTCATCCTCATCTTCAGTTTCACTTTCAACGTTGCCTAAGTCACTGCTGTTGAAGATGGCCTCGCCAACATAGGCTGAGGCATCCGACAGGAATTTTGCTATTTCTG
>JBBPQT010000527.1:0-14177 GCA_038092715.1 Boletus smithii | reverse complement strand
CAGGGGTCTCTCCGAGGAAGGAGCCATTATACAGCTTCATTTTCCATATTTGGAAACCTGTTCCTCTCTTCCACGAATCCTGACTAAGCGAGAGGGTATAATGTAGACACTTGTAATCCATGTAGTAGCATGATACTACATGCTGCCAGTGTAAACAGAACTCCATGAACTTGAATATCTATGCGGAATAGGGCTCAATTACCCCAACGTCGACAGCTGTCTTCGACTCTCGCACCTGTAAGCACATTGAACCCGGGTTTCCATGACAGTGACTGAGATTAACAAGCTCACTGGATCTAAACCTACCCCAGGAATTCTTCGCTGACTCCCTGGAATGAGCGATCTACCCCAGTCAATTCGAGTATGCGGATGAAATAGTGCAACCTCCCTGCCTTACTACCTCAGATCTTTTCCGAGTATAACAAAAGCTGACTGCGTGATATCTCTTCTACTTCACCTCGTTCTATCTCACTGTATCTGCTTGCATTTGCAAGTGACACCCAATACTCAAACCAAGAGTTCGTTACTCTCATTCTTGATGACAATGCCTTCCTGACATAGCCCTCCCTAGAATAACCATAATTGACGTTGGTAGACGGCACTCACCCAAGAAGGTGGGTACATTGTTTTGAAGATGACACCTGCATCATCTTCTGTGTATGATTGAGTGCCATGATGAATCGGAGGATGATCGTCTGGTTAGTTATTTTGGTAGAACCTATTGAATGACTTTTTTATAGTTCATGAATCCATCGTCAATCCCCACGGGTTTATGCATACAACTGTTATAGTACTCCAGTCTGACTTGCGGCAACTGATCACTGGCATGGGGGTCAGTTGTATGGAAGGACGAACCGGACGATGCTACCAATGGCCCTGATCTCGTCTGGTACATCGCATTCAATCCCTTACTCACATCCTACCATGTCCAACGTATGCCATTGCTGTACCCGTTCACGCGGCTCAATACAAACCTCCAAGTACGGTCGAATATAGTCTCACCAACGAACCGCGGATAGTGGACTCGACTGACGGCATGGACGTGAATCGTGCATACATCGCGCTTAGACTGCTCCATGCCCAGTCTCCCGATGGCAGTGCAGTAGAGAAGAAGAGCCCGCTCGTTACCCCAAACCGGCTCTCAAGATCTCACCACTGGCCACAGCCTTGGTTAGCTTGCCCTCACCTTGGCCACTAGCAAGACCATCGATGCTGATCGCATCTTCTCCTGCCTTAGACTCTCCGCCGCGCCTAGCCCTGGAAACCAAAGAATTACCGATATCTTTTCAAAGACGTTCCCAGTTCAAAAAATCTATCGATGAAGTCGAGAATTATCAGGTCTGCAACCTTACCTTTGTCAATGAGTGTGATATCGTCCCTCTCAGTCTGGTGCGACAAGAAAGCAACGTGCCCGGCGCAAAATATGTATACAGAGGTTCTCCGAGCTCCACCCGGGGTTCCCGTACGCGCGTTCACTCGCCGCGCTCCTCGATTGGTAACCTGAGCAACAGAGGGGTGACTGACGTACATGTCTCTCTCCAGCCAGGTCTTGTCTCGTTCGGAGGACTTTGAAGGGCAGATCAACGTACTTGATTGGCAAAGACGTAGGTGTCTATCGATCACCGCAAGCTTGAAATTGATGTGCTCATCCTCTCTGGCTCACACTGACCCTGTTGCCTGGCACGAAGAGATCTTGCCCAGCTATTCGGATCTGGAAAAGATCCATGAACACCCAGATGTCCCAGAGGCTGCTGCTAAAGCTCTTAGCTCACGCTCAGCACTGAGGACGACTCAACATGTCCCTGGAAATGATAGTTGTCGTTGTGTCTATGAAACGGATAGGGATTGGTGGTTTGTATGTACTAGTACAAACGGTATTAATATTCTTGCAATCATGGCATAGAAAAAGGTATCAAAAGTTAGCAACGTGATTCGAATATGTTAGAAAGTGCAACCCACGCAACACATCAGATGTTTGTCAAGATGAGACAGGATATCATATTCATAATGAATCGTGAAATGCATCAATGAGTACTCCTCTCTGAGTCGAAAAATGCAACCAGCTGTCCAATAGGGACCTTCTTTCCCGGAGCTACCAATGGTTTGTTGTCCTTGGCCTTCTCGGACTTGGACTGCCGTCGCAAGATGAGCGGATCGACGAACCGACTACGTTGCTGGTCTCCGCTGACATTCTTATCTGTCCTAAAGTCCGTAGACTGCGACCTTAGACGGTGTTTCGACAGAGGGGCCGCCTGATTACTCTGCAAAGACGGTGCGCCATACGTCGACTGCGCCCTTGCCCTCGGGCTCGACGTCGTCGAGGTAGCCTGCCCAGCGTACCAGTCCTCCGTGCCCGCGAGCTTGGCCGCAGCAGCCGCACGCGAGGCACCTTTTTTGCCAACCGTCTCCGCACCGTGCTCGTCGTCGTCCTCGCTGCTCTCCGTCGCAGTTGAGAAATAGGCAGTACCCATCAGCGCTTTCGCCCTCTCCCGTTCGTATTCGGCCTCCACTTCTGGCGGAGCAACGATGGGGCCGCCTAGTGCGACCGTGTAGCGTTTTCGCCCGCCGGATAGTGGCGTTGGACTTACGCTGCCTCGTCTGGCGCTTGGAATGCTTGGAGGTGGAAGACCGCTCGGAGTGGGGGACATCATGCGGGTGGGTGGCGACGTTGGTGCGGGATATTCGAGGGGGGAGGATATTGGCGGGAGGCCAGAGATGACCATAGATGTTGGTCGTGAAGCAGCGGGAGGAGAGCTGGCGGGGGTATGCGTTGGGGAAATGACGTCGCTGGGGCTGGCATAATCTCCTGTGGGGTATGGAAGGCGTGTTCCTGCTCTGGATGGGGTCTTTGATGACCCAACGCGGGCAAGAGGGGGGCTTGTGGACTCGCGGGCTGTGAGCGATGGCGCGCGGCGGGGTGTCGAGAGAATACTCATAGCTGGTGTGCTTATTCCGCTTTCCGGTGGACTAGTGGAGGACACTGAGCTGAACGAAGACTCGTGTGTACTCACGATCATTGACTCGGTTGGAGGAGCTGAACGTAGCTCGGGAGACTCGTGAACCGCGGGGTTGGTGGATAGAACAGCAGGCGACGTCGCAAAACGTGCCATTTCTCGTCCGAGCTCGCTGATGCGCCCCTGGAGTTCGGTGATGTCGTCTCTGATCGTCTCAAGGTCTATTTCCGACGGGCGAGTGACTTGCTCTTGTTCATTCGCCTTTTCTTGTTCATTTTCTTTGGTACGCTCATTTTCCTTGTCGACGAGCCAGCGCTCGACATCTCCCATGCGGTCCTCGAGGGCACGCACGTGGGACACGGTCCAGCGTTCGAGTTTTTCAAAGCGTTTGGCTATTACCAACAACGTTCCTGGGACATCCAGAGTCCCTGAGGGGGCAAATGATGCATACATAGGAGGTCGTTCACGTGCGGGGGATCCGCCGGGTGATGTACCTCGCTGGAGCGAAATCGGGGAGAGATTGATGGGTTGCGGCGCCGGTACGGGTGACAACCTGACAGGTGTCTTGTTCTGGGTAGGTGATGTGGGAGAGGAGGATGCTCGGGGAGTAGAGCCACCTGCCGGGATCGTAACATTGAGAAAGACAGGGTCTGCATACTTGCTCGCAGCAGCCGCGGGCCAATCCTTGTCCTTGTCCTTTCCCTTGTCCTGTCCCTTTTCCTTTGGACGAGATCTAGCTTCCTCGATCACCTGCTGGGCGGGCGTGAGGGGCTCCGTGTCCTTAGTGGGCGTGAGCCTCGTCTTTGCAGCCTGCCACCAACCCGTGACTCCCTCCTTGGCGGACGAGGCAGGCGAGGGGGGGTTGGGCAGTGTTTGGGATCTGCCACGTGGGGGAGGCAATGACTGGGGAGACCCAGAATTCATCATGGCCAAGATACGTTCCTCCATCGTGCGTCGTTCTTCTGCTTCTCGGGTGAGTATCCGTTCAGCTTCGCGCCTACTTCGGTCGCGTTCTTGTTGTGCTTCTGCCTCCAGTTCAGCATCTGATGGGAGGGCTCGACTCCCCGGCGCAGGGCTGATGAACGAACCGACCCGATGTGCGAGGTTGGTCGCGAACTGGGTCACTGATGCGGGTGTGGGGGACTGGCTACGCACCCACGTGCGATTAGCATCGTCGTTGTTGTTGTCGTCGTCGTCGTCGTCATGGTCGTCGCCAGATTGGCTGTCTTGTGAGCTTCTTCTTGGTACAAAGTCGTTACGAAGAGGTGAGTGTGGCCTGCGTGGGGAGAGAGGCGGATGTCCGTAAACGGGCTCTGGCTGTCACAGTGGCGATCAGCTGGGTTCATTCACTGTACGTGTAAAAATTGTTGTACCAGATTCAGTGATGTTGGGGGTGGCAGCGACGAAGCGATCAGACGTCGTTGCCGGGCAAATTGGATGGACTGTGGAGAGGGCTTGGGGGAGGACAGGGCGTTCAGATTGGCGATGCTCGGGGACAGGGAGGTGGTTGAGGAGGTGTTGAGGGACTGCGAGGACATCGTGCTGCACGGCGAGCGGGGGTCAATTCGGTGCTTGCTCGCTGTGGGCGACGACGAGCACGACGTCCGCGAGGCTGGCTGGCGCGTCGAGATAGCCGTCTGAGTTCACGACGGGCGTGCGAATAACATTCCTAAAGTAGAAATAGCTTGATCTCGAGCTCAGGAGAAATTTTGGCGCGGCCAGTGGGCGTGGTCGGCGTTGACGGCGACATTGCTGTGGAGTCTCTCCTGACAATAAACCTTCATTCCATGACCACGACGACGAGCAGCGGTCGCTCATGGATTCAAGACGCGCAGAGACGTACGTGCTGTTCACAATTCAGCTCTCGGGGCTCATTCGTACTTAATGCCAGGCTTGAGGCGCTCTCTGCCTACCTACAGCATCAGAGAACCTTGCTCGTACGAACACAAGCCGATATCGAACGGCTAAAACAACTCAAGGCAGAGGCTCTCGCGTCTCCGGAGCAGTTCGCGAATCGCAGCAACTTCCAGGTATCTCACTTTCTGCACTTTCTGCGCCACCTGTTGGTGACCTTCGGGAAATCTGCGCAGGAGAGTGATGCTTCCGCTTCCCAACTGCTGAAATTTGAAGAAACGATATCAGAACTGCAGGATTATTACCCTGCTCAGTCCTTTCCAACCAACATTGACTGGGAGACGTTTTCATCAAGTGGTCTGCGTCCGCCACCAAATCTGTGGCCACCTGTCATACTCATCGTCCCTTCCCAATTATAGACGCAACACCCCTGCGTACCCTCGCCATTCGAACTCGCATTGATTATACTCAACAAACTGTCCCTTCCATCGCTCAGCGGTCCCCGCTCTCCTTCCTTCAGAAATTCGTCAAAGATGCACGTAAAGTCATTCTCGACCCCGTATTTGAAAACTTATCCGCCTCCGCTGACATGGTCGCGTTTTCCAACCCTACGGTTACTTCTAATCCTGACATTAACTCGTCGTCGAACGACCCTAATCATATCCCCACTCCTGCTTTACCCTCCTCTCTCTCTGAAGATGAAAACGAAGAACACCGGAAGGAGCCGGCTATTCAGGAGTCCATGACCGCTATTCGCAAGCGCGAACGGGCACGCGCAAAAATTCGAGACCTGAAGAAGCGCAAGATCAGAACAAACCTGGTTTCTGGATGCAAACTCGGAGAAGAAGGATCTGATGGTGTATTCGTCCGAAATGACGTTGAGGACGAGAGCGCAGAAGTGGACGTGAGCATGGAGATGTCCCAATCTTGTATATCTATGCCACTGGACGACTCTCTGGACCAAATCGGCGACACTATGGATGTTGACAACGCAAGCGCAGTGACTCTCGAGGACGCGATGCAGTGCAGTACGAAGCTGCCCAATCTGCCTAGAACCCATCAGCTTGTCGTTCCCCAGCGGGCCATCGTCAATCGATCATCTCGTACACGTAAACCATCTCTGAGACTGCAGTTTCAGTCTCTGACAGCGCTAATGGAGCTAGAGAATGAACCGGCGGCTACCCCGATCCCATCACAAAGCCTCGGCAAGCGCTCCCGCGACATTGCGGAAATTAACGACACGGTCTGTAAACCGAAGTCAGACCCGCTGTCCATGTCGGAGGTGAACGCAGAGGCGGATAAAAACAGATCTGACACCTACAAGCAAGCTTGGTCCATATCTGAGCAGCATCTTCTGGAACGATTGTTGGAAGAGATTCCCGATGGAGAACGGAACCGGCACGTACTTCCGTGAGCCGTCGTCCATCAGTTGACTCACATTCATCGCAGGTGGGCCAAAATATCGCAGGCCATGGGAGGGCGACGGACGCCAAGACAGGTTGCAAGTCGTGTACAGAAATATTTTGAGAAGTTGAAACGTTTTGGGGTGGGCGTAGACAACAAGGGGAAGGCGAAATCATAGTTGATCGGATAATGCGTAGGAGAAGGTTTTGTAAATTCTGTAGTAAGAGGACAGATAGAGATAAGCCTATGTAACCCTAACCCTAACCCCAAATCAGGGGAGAGGACTGCGACCAACGTTTCGTTATTGCCAGCCCCCACGGTCAAGTTTGTTATCGTTCCAACGCTCCAGACGTAAACCAGCACGATGTCGACCCAACGGTTTGATCCGAACAAGGCTCAGAATCTCGTCGAGGTGTGCTCTTCGAATGTTTGCACTAGCACGTTGAAACCACGTTGCTCATGAGAAATCTGGTTGGTCGTGATTCGGAATGAAGATCGAAAAACAGTGCGTGCACGCATTTCCATGGTGGGTCACTTGTCGCGCTGATGAATCTGTGTCCGAGTCTAGATTCGCGGTCAAGGCTGTCGAACATGCGCAAGTGAGTTTGACGTGCTGCTTTTGGGGTCATGGACCCTGCGTGTTTGGCTCCGACCGCTGATCGTATCTAGACCTACTGGAATCTCTTAGAGAAGGTTCCGCCGCGTGGGCTCAAGCTGTCAAAGTTTGTGACTGTGTTCAGTTTATGCATGTTTCTTGAATAACAAATTTCTCGAGTTAGGTTGGACGATGAAATCTTTGAGCACACCATTGCCACGTTTCCCGAGTTTAATACAGAAGGCCACGAGAAACTCTTGAAACTTGACGAGGATTGGCTCAAAAGTGAAGAAGGGAAGAAGCAATGGAGAGATTTCATGAATCAGTGAGTAGACCTTGATATCTTTCCCGGACGGAATGCGTCTTCGCGTGATATGTGGATACTCACCAACCATCCTCTTGGCGATGCTATGATAGATATGAAACTAAAGTAAAGGATTTCAACTTTGGTTCTCTTATACGTACAGACGCCACGAAGGAGTATTCCGAGACCAACACCATTTTCGGTCGGTTCTATCGTTACTGATCGAGTATTGTGCTGACTATGCGACTGTACTGTCACACAGTGACGCGGATGCAGTTCTATGCCATCGAGGTGGGTGCTTGTGCAGACGATTAGATGATTAATTGACGACATGACACCTCATGATAGATTGCCCGCAACCGACTTGGTCTCAACGACCAGGCACACGAAATCGCCAAGACTGATGCGGAGGAAGAGCGCCTGCAGAAGGAAAAGGAAGCCGCGAAAGCCGGCAAGAAGAACAAATCATAGCAGTGCAGTGTGTACACTCGCGATCGGCCGCAGTTGACCGAGGCTTGCCGCAATGAGCAGTTTGTCATCAAGATTTGTAGTGTATCTGTTTTTTTTTCTCGCTGAGGGCTGTGGTCCATACGCACGGAAATGACTTATCCGTGGACAGTTGTGAGAGTTCTGGTCTGACCTGACCCTGAAAGGAGTCCTGTCACATCATCACTGTTTCACGTGATGTGACAGGTCGTGTCGAATGGTCACGCTTGCAAAGTTGTACGCCATGGACGACGACGACGACGTGATATCGATACGCTCGGACCAGTCCGACAACCAACAACATGTGTCCCGCCGCAAAATACTCGAGCCCGTCGTGCGGCGCGTCGTGGACGCTCTGGGTGGCTACGAGGGCAGTGTGTACCGCATGGGCGACGAAGTAAGCGGATGTCTGCGGGATCTCAAGAAGCTATGGCGCAAGGACGACACTGACGACGAACGTACCGTTGCGCGGATATTCTGGGAGACAAGGGTTCTTCCAAACGACTTGATTCCCATCCTTCTTTCGACCGCGGGCCAAGGACATGTCGAGGACAAGCGCGCCATCGCGTGTGCAGATCTGGTCACCGCAATGACCTGGCCCATTGATGTGGCCGAGGAGCTTCGAGAACTAGACGAGGAGCTGGACAGGGGCACGGACTACACGCAGCTGACGCTGAGTCACTTGAACTACAAGGTGGCTCTCCTCAGACCCGGTGTCATGCAGGCACTGTTTGGTATCATGTTGCCTCCTCTGGCAATACCTGTGAAAGAACGGCAGGCGCGTGATGGCCAACTTGTCAATGTCGTGCTCCATCTTATCCGCAATCTCGCTTTCATCAAGGACCTCCCTTCGAATATGCATCTAAGTGCCGATCAGGCTGAATACTCCACCCTTCAGACGAAGCTCGTCAAGGCATTGTCTGAGACACACACCCTCGACCTGTTGCTCACTATTGCCGCCAACACTGATCAAGATCCGTTGTTCAATGCGTCAAACACGCTCGTTTTGGAAATTTTTTATCTCTTGTTTCGGGGTATCAAGCCAACGGCGTTGACCGTTGACCAAACCAAGGTGCCTCGTCACACTGCCGCGTCTTAAACTAACCGTTGAATGAAGTTCACGCAGCAACCTGCCCAGAATCTGCACCGCCTCTTGGCCGCCGAGGACAAGAAGAAGCGGGACATCGCGCGCAATGCAACCTCCCGGCATTCGCGATTTGGTACTACCATCGCGGTTCGGCTCAACCCCAACAAGAAGGCACCAGTTGACCGCAGTGGCGATAATGCTGATTCCTCGGCCACAATCGGTGCACCTGCAAGGGGCTCATCCTCGAGGCCGTTGGTCCTTCACCGCCAAGCGGCGATTACTCAAGAATCAGGAAGTATATTGGACATTTCAAAGCACCAAAGAGCCCGGAAAGCCAACAAGGTTGATGAATTGACCCGAGAGGACAGTCTCTCCCTTGAGGCAAGACTCGTCTTGCAGGGGTTCGCGAGGAGTTTTTTGGAGTCTTGTTTTAATCGTGTGTTTGGTGGCTTCTTATCCCTGCGTGGTTCTCACAACGCTGCACTTGCCTGTAGCGTTCCTTTCCTCGTTGTTGAAGGACATCAAATCGGAGCGGCCCAAGATCACGGAGAAAGACCATCTTCGTCTATTGTACACCACCAAGTGGCTACTTGAGTTCTTCCTCAACCTACGATCCAAGGAGAACATCGTCGATGATCACTGGAGGTGGAATCTCGGCCTTGTTGCGGCGGTCACCGATAGGAGCTGGATCGTTTGGGTTCTCAAACGGATGAGGGAGGCAATGGAAGAAAAAGTTTGTTGTATATGGTCTTTAATTTTTGAAACTAATGGGTGGCGTATTTGTTGTTTGATTTTTCCAGCCCAAGATGTGGAACGAATTGCAAGCGGGTATAGAATGCTTAACGCAACTCCTCCTCTTGATCGACAACATGTCTTCAGCGGTAATTTCCGATCCTGATCTCAACGACGCCGCGCGGCTACTTCAGCAACAATTGATCTATAACGGCGACGTTCTTGATATTGCTTTGGAAAGTTTACGATCTTACAAGGAAGGCACGCAGTCATTGACTTATCTCAACTCGAGCGTGTATTTGGCCTATGCGCTTCTACACATGTTGGAGCGTTGGGGCAAGGAGAACAGCAATGCGATGTACGTGAGAAAAAAGACGATGAGAAAAAAGAGAAGCAAAGGCAAGTTTAGATCCTATCTCTCCGTCTGACAAATCATGCAATGGACATGACCCGGTTATGAAGGGAATGGTCCATCGGAAGAGGATGGCGTGCCTGACGTTGAAGATGAGGGTGACACCGCAGGGGAGGAAGATATGCTTCATGAGACAATGTTCACTTTCGAAGCCTTCGAGATGGTACGTGGCCGAGCATGCATGCGCCGCGCGGTTGTGTATTGACAAAGATAATCACAATTGTGCCCGGTGGCAGAAATTCGCGCACTCCGAGATTGCACGGACATTGTTGTTCTACCTCTCACGCTACAAGGAGTTCGACTCTCCGGAGTTAATGAAAAGGGCTGTGAACTTGATCCACAGACAAGTCGTAAAGGCGAAGGCAGAGGGCTTGTATTTCAATGTAAGCATGATTTCGTCCCCTAATGCACGTTTATACGTACGTCAACAGGTCTCGACTATGCATCTCTTCAAATCGATCCTTGATGATCAGCGGTCGCTTCCGAAGGACAAACCGTACAAGGATCTCATACAGCTGATAACGTTCATATTACGGAACTTCTTCAAGACCGTGGAGCATGAACCATTCCTCATGATTGAGGTGAGGCATTCATCTTAGCTTATCTATTGCCCGCTGTTTGCAATGCTTATCGAGTTCCCGGTTTTTTGCGTCGTAGGCGTGGTGTCCCATGAACCGCGGACACTGGAAACAATACTCCAGCTGGGAACCTGAGCAGAAAGCTAATCGCAAACAAAAGATGGCCGAAGACAACGGTGGTTTCTCAGGGGAGGTCCAAGTCAAGAAGGGCTATTCTTGGAGCGAACAAATCGGAATTGCCGTTGCTACGCTCGTTGAGGAAGGCAAGTCTGAACTGGTGGAGTGGGTGAAAGACGTAAGTAGACACCCCTTGCCACGCTGTCAACACGAGGCTGATGGACGTTTGTCGTGGGTCGGTCCAGATTCTCGTGTTAGTCATCCGTCAGCGTCAACAGATCGTCGATGAGACGGATCAAAACAATCGGGATGATGATGCCGATGAGATGGAAGACGTACCGTCAAAGAAGGTTGGTCCTTCCAAGGAAGCCATTTCCAAGTTCACCGACTACGGTGCGTGTGGCCATCCCTGGAATGCATGGGCGACATTGAGGGAGACCGTGCAGAAATTCCTTACATTAATGATGAGCACGCTGAAGCCGCTACCAAGAACGCGAGGCTCAAACTAATGTTCCGGATGCTAGCTTTTACGATCCTGGCGGAGGGTAAGTTACGTGTTTCGGGACATTGTTTCAGCTAAGCGTGTTTGTAGACGCCGATGAACTCCAATGGATCGTGCCCTCCTCGATCGTGCTGTCCGTTCTACGGGAACGATTGAACGTTGTCGATCAATTCCTCAAGAATCCTATCGACTTGGAGGGAAAGAAGGCGAGTGAGATGCTCAGTAAGAAAACACGCCGACGCCGCAGGCGGCGATCGCCATCGCTCGGCTCCGACGTCGAACTTCCTGATGACGAACCCCGACGACACAAGAAGGAGAAGAAAAAGAAGGAAGAGAAGCAGTACAAGTCCGCTCAGTTCATCGAAGATAGCGATGAGGAGTACGGCGACATGGAGGCATTCCTCGAGAGGGAAAAGCTGCTGCGGGAGAAGACGGCGCGCGCTGCCGCTGAGAGCGGGAAGATCGCGACGATGCACGCGACTGGGGCGAAGAAGCGGCGAAAGAAAGAGATGGGTGCCGCCTTATCGAGCGCAGAGGATGATCCGGCGCCTGTCGGTCCGAAAGTATCTTTGGACGATTCCAACAGCGACGATGAGATCTTCAAGGCGCTGCGCAGCAGTCGGTCGCCGTCTCCCCCGCCAAAGGCGAAAACACGACCGAAACCGCGTTTAGTTCAGAAGCCCAAGCCCGCAGCAGCAGCCGAGCCGATCAATATTTCAAGCGACTCTGAGCTGCAGACAGAGGTACAACACGCACTCGCGTCGCCGACGCCTGTGGTTCCTCGTCCCGCGAGGAAAGGGCGTCTTGTACTATCGGACGATGAAGTATAGTTATTTGACGTATGAGTTGTGCATTTTCTGAGGAGATCTACAATGTGTTCTTTTTTTCTTCTTGGGTTCGCCTGATGAGCTTCTTGCAATAGGGATACACCCTCCCAGATGGTGATGACCGACCGCGATAGAGGGTTTTCGACGGCAATCCCCGATCTTGTGTATTAACTGTACAGCGCCCCACCTCCAGCGTCTAACGTCCTGGGCTCCGATCCGACCGCTTCGTATCGTCCGGAATGCCAAGTCACCGTTAGTCCGACCATCACTCCATTTTGATGCTACACTTGGACTAGCTGCTACTTGGCGAATCGCACAACTCCGGTGACTCGGTGAACTCAGTTGAGCTGTCAGAGAGAAAGCAATTTTTTTTTCTTCTGCTTCTTCTCCCAGAGACTTTGTTCTTTTACTCGCGCACATGCTACCCTGCTGATGGCCGGTGTCGTATCTTCCCAGTGTCAGGACTTCGTCCCCATGATATCACATCACAAGGGGCTTGTGACGGACGCCACAATGACCGCTGACGTTTTCCGGAGACGGGTCATACAGGTTACCCTGAAGATATAGACAATGTGCTCGCGCATATTACGAGGAAGGGGTTTATGGCAATGTCTCGGGTAACGCTTCGGTCGTTCACTCACCTTTTCTTCCCCCTTTTTTCACACAAGTGACACGATCAAGGACATGCGTGACACATACCCCACCCCGCATTAGCTGACCGTCGGCTGGTTGTCGCCTTTCTTTTTTTTCCATGGGAGCTCGGGCTCATTGTCCTCGCTTATTGAGGTGGCCTGTCGTTATCTGGGGCTGTTTTTTTTTTTTCACTCGGTCAGGATACAGTTGGACACGAACCCTGCCAGTGGTTCGAGATGCCGTTTCGCCTCTCTTCCAATGCGATTAGTGATTTGAATTTCGGAGGGAACGGCTCGTTGGCCTTTTCATTCCCGAGGCCCTCCGTCTCTTTTTTTTTTTTTTTTTCCTTGTCCAACTCGGATTGGCACATCCATACTCTTCTCCGGGAGAGAGAGAAGAGTGGGAGAGGGGCCAGATAATTAAGAATGACCTAACAGGAAAAAAAAAGAAAAAGTCGCCTAATGAGCTCATTCTTACATACAAAAAGGTACAGTGCGCATCTGATGGCCGTTCATGTTGACGTTGGGGGGTCATGTACCCACGTCGAGATGTCGAATCCCACTTTCTTTTCTTTGCCTTGTTTGTATAGGGTTCAACTCCCAGGAGGGATCGCGGGGTCGTTCACATTCGTTGGTCTTTTTTTCGTGGCGTTCACTTGCAGGGTTTAGACTTGCCCTTTCTTCTTCTTTATCTTTATATATATATATATATATATATTGTTATATTTTTCCGCCCGTGAACACGGGAAACGTCTTCAAGGCCGCATCACTTTATCTCGGCTAGATATTGCACCTGAACGCCTTGAGCTTTCCACGAGGTGGCGAGTGAACCTATCCCATACATGGTTATATTTGTTGAGATGCTGTCCTGCCGCCGCATCTCGGATGTTTCCCCCCTCCCTCCCAAGCGCAGAAGAAGAAAGAAAAAGGACACGTTCAGGTTCGCAGAAAAGCGCGCACAAGATTCAGAAGTGACTGCATGACACACACCCGCGAGTGGCCTGGAACGAGTTGTCGTCCCGCGCGAGAAGGGTAAGAAGAGATACGAAGTAACGATGTCGATGGCGGCCTAGCGTAGCGCGCGTTCGACGGCGGGCGGAAGTAAGAGATAGGATCGCGCTCCAAATTGGCATGGGGTGGACAAAGTGGCAATGACAACAAGGACGGAACGCGAGGTCGAATTTGAAAAGGCTCCACCTTGTTATTGCCTGGATTGCATAAAATAAAAATAAATAAATAAACAAAGTGGGAGAGTGGCCGCGTCAGCCAGATAGTGGTCCGCAAGGGAAGCGATAAAGAGGGAGAGAGGGGGGGGGTGGGGGGACCTCGGCTCCTTGGTTGTCCCTGTTATTGGTTGGAGCTGTCTCAGCCAGTACTCTGCCTTGGGTCAGAGTTACCGAATGGGTGTTGTTCTCAGGCGAACAAGAGACTGAGGTCGACCCGCTCAACCTCCCCCCGCGCCCCTCTTTGATTGGCAGTGCAAATTAGAGGTAGGTTACACTTGAAGGTTGACAAACGTCGAAAAGTCATCGAGATTGTGAGCGGGTAACGTACTGACGTGGTAAAGTTGGGGACTCGGATCGTGTACTGGAAAAGGGCGTTCGAGCGAGTGGATAGGCGATCTGGGTGTCGACCAATCAGAGGAGGCCGCATCTCGCGATCAATCTGGCAAGGGACGTGCACAGCCGGTGCG
>JBBPQT010000526.1:0-14205 GCA_038092715.1 Boletus smithii | reverse complement strand
CGCACCATGATGAAGGCTAGTGGAACGGTGTGATAGAGGCGCACGCACCCCGAAACCGCTCGGAGGAGATATTATTGGGGTGTTGTCGGGGTCCGGCTGCGGCTGCGCGACGGCCAAGGACATAAATGAAGCCGACTCGTTGAACCAGCTTGCACCACTACCACATCATGGTCAAGGCTTCAGACATCGTTCTTATCCTCGTAAGTCGTCTTTGCTCTTGGTGTTGGCTGGTACTTACACTTACTAGGTCGCGATCATCTTCCCTCCCGCAGCCGCGGCGTTCATCACCGGCTGCAGCTGTGACTTGCTCATCAACATCTGCTTGACGATGTGAGCGCTCTGTGCTCTCTATAAGTTCCATACTAAAGGGCAAGCGCAGTCTTGGCTACTTCCCCGGCCATATCGTAAGTCATGTAGTCAGCCCAGGTATATTGCCAACCTGATGTCCTTCTAGCACGCATTCTGGCTCATCTATAAGAAGATGCAAGCGGAAGAACGCTACGGCCAAGGGGGATTCATATGTGAGCCCACACATCGTGCTAATTCTAACTTTTTGATAATCCTTTGTAGACACTGGCAGTGGCCAGTATCAACCTCTCCACAACCCAGCATACCCTGCTGCCCCTGCCTATGGTACCCTTCACCATGCTTAACAGCCTAGACAATTACCCGTTTTCGAAACGTATGTATAACATATGATTGTACCTGTCTGTATCTTGCTATGCCTTCTGGGTATTCCCCTTGGTACCCTAGATCAACTTCGTGAGGATCATCATGTGCTCAAAATCTGCGAGGTTCATGGATTTGTCCGGCGAGGTGGAGAATGCCTCGAGCATTTCCAGTATCTTTGGGAAGCATACGTTTTGTAAAAGGCTGATGCTTAAGTGTGGTGCACGTACTTCCTCTGTCTTGAGGCTCTCTTTGAGCAAATCGGCGACACGAGTGATGTCTCTGATCATGATTCGTTGGTGATCTAGTTCGTTATCCGGAACATGAGGAAAAAATCGACCAAAATCTTGTCGGCATTGAGCTTTCTGGGACTCGGTCAGTTGCCTTCCCGCCGAGCTCTTTGTTGCAGTCTTTCGAGGAACGTTCTGCGCCTTCTCAGGCTTTGCCCTTGCAGCCGTCCGACCTGGTTCATCATACTCGTCGCTTGAGTCTTCCTCGGACAGTTCTTCTCTCTGATACTCGTCGCTGTCTGGACCACTGTCAGTGCCCATCTCGACGTCTTCGTCCGCGACCAGGTTTTCTTCACCGCTCCCGTCGACATGCTCCCCTTCGAGCAGGGCAGCACATACTGCTCTCCAATCCTTCCTGCTAACCCCATCATTGCATATATTCTGTGCTCCCCAGCCTGTCGCGGCATTTTTGAACACTCCCATGAGATCATCATCAGGAAACAAATCCAGGAGCTTTAGAGCACGAGGTATTTCTGACAAGGGAATGTGGGACTGGGCACCAATGGAATTTGAGGGAAAGTCTTCGACGATGAACCCGCCAGCCTCGTATTCTGCCAATTGAGATGGGCCGGGTTCTGACTCTTCAGCGATGAAACCTCCGGTGGAAACCTCAGATCGTGACTGCCGCAATTGTGATACTACAGAATCGAAAGCATCGTCAATACGGTGTCTGAGACGAGTGGAGAGTGCCACGAAAGACGGGTCGTCTTCACTGTCTGTTGATGACATTAATTGTGCAAGAAAGCTTGACATATCAGAACACCTTCCATAACTAGCTGCCCTGCAAGCCTACAAGTTTCTTCTTGACCTCTGCTGCGGGTCCAAGGACTACTTCCGCAAAAGACCCCAGTTCTCCTTTCAACAACTTCTCAAACACAACGAGCAACCCTGCTTTCCTTACCTCTTCCTTTAATGCATCCCGATGTGATGAACTCTGGAGATTCGACAAGAGATTATGAATGCAAACAACACCTCGGTGCACAAGTCCCGGGTCACCGTCTCCTACACCGGAGTCCTCCCCTCTCGTATCACCATCTCCAGCATGGACGCTAGGGTCAACGAGTTGTGCCAGCACAAGCAATGCTCTGTGACGTTCCCTTTGGAGATCGAATATTGCCTCACATGCTGTTCGCATGCTCGTTAGCATCGCCAAAGCCCCCGATGCCGCAAGGCGTGTAGGCAGATCCTCCACGTCTGACATGGCAATCAGGACATGAATTTTTGACTTGGAGGATCCGTCCCGCAACGTCGCCGGCGCAGTTTCGTCATTTACTCCAGCGTATCTTTCAAAGACGTGCTCTGACCCCGCAACTAGGTTGCAGATAAGTTCAGTTGCAGCTCTGCGCATGAGTGTGTGGTCCTCCAGCATGAGAAGTTCGACCTTGCTAAGAACGTGGGGGGGATTCGCAACACGAGACGCAAGAGTTGGACTATGAGATGCCAGATTCGTGAGGGCCATCATAGCTTCAAATTGCTGGAGCATGCTTGCCGACGGGTGAAGGAGCAGTTGTGAGAAGGGTCGGATTGCATCGAGTACATTACCCTCATTGGGGCCGAAAACTTGAATCGGTGGTGCGGTAATGGCAAGCTTGGCAAGTGCCTGGATTGCTGGAAGTACTTCTTGGGGAACTGAATCTGCAGATGATGACGCGGATTGAATGATGCGAATCAACGTCTTCGGACCCCCTCCTCTCAAAATCTCCCCTCTATTTTCCTTGTTCTCTGCAAAACTCAGTAGTACCTGACCGACGGACGACCGAATTCCTTGACTGTCCAAGCCAGATGCCGTGGCTAGCACGTCCAGTGCCCCGCAATTGATAGCGCTATGACACCGGGCCTGGACTTCGCTTTCAGCATCCAAAGGGTCCGACTTTTCTTCAACATCCTGCCTGCCTATTTTCTGTCCGCTCTCGGCCATTCGTCGCAACTTCGCAATCTGCTGCTGCTCTTGACTCAACCGCGGCTTGTATGCACAAAGGTTGGAGATGATCACAAGAACTCCATAGATAAGTGTGGAATTATTCGTCGCGTCCGCTACAGCCTTCCGTTTCGGAACGAAAGAGAAGAGTCGCTTCAGGATTGTGTTATTTTCCAAATTCTTCTTCACAGATGGATTGATGCTAAGATGCGCCAACCCCTCCACGGCTTCGTTGAGACACGCGTGGATGTCTTTGCTGTTCATAATCATGTCGCTCAACTGGGCTGCACGGGCGATGTCCTCTTGCGCTGAGATGCCGGTAGTGATGGCGGTTCCAACGGGACCTGCTGCTGCATCACCAGAAGATCCATGGGCTAATTTGACGAGCCCGAGGATGGCTACTGCGCGCAGGGCATCGTCGGTGGTCTGAGAGGACTTTGATTGAAGCCAAGCGATAGATTCTTCAGAAAAGAGCTGCCGACAAGCTTTGTGGCTGCTAGCTTGTGCATACAGACGAGCGAGCGCGAGTGGTACAAGTGAGGATGTGGTCATTTCAAGGGTAGTGAGAGGCTCGATGAAACCATCTTCTGTGAAGATCTGTGAAGCCGATTGCCAGTCGACCTGGAAGAGCGCACAGTGAAACGTGACGGCTGCGAGTAAAGCATCCTCCTGAGAGTGCGACAGGTTGCTTGCGATGAGAGGTTGGAATACGTGCAACAGAGCGAGTGTCCCTTGATCTGGCTCGTCTCCTCCGGCCTGACTTCGCTCCGAAGATTTGGATGCCCGAACACCCTGACAGAACGCGGAAAGTATGAGATATGCTTTTGCGCGCGAAGAGGGGGATTGAGAGGGTACGAATGCAGCTACAATATAGGACAACTCGTCCGGTAGCAGCGAGGATGGGTCCTTGGACTTGATGAGTAGAGCATCTATATCGTTCTCTATCCGACGTATTTTGTCCGACTGGGATTCAAGGTTTGTTGAAGCCATGGCACGAACGATAAGGCGTCGGCGAGTCACGGTCGCACATAAAATCTTGGCTTTATCTTTGACATCCGAGTCTACTCCAATTAAATATGAGTACTGGCGAAAGCACTCCAACATCTACCCATCCCGCCAGAAATGGTACGATCAACTCTAAGCATACAGTCTTGTTCAGATTACCCAATGGCGAAGTGCGTGGCATCAAGGTCGAGAAGGACTCGTAAGTCAACATCTCAAGCACACCATGTAATCTTACATTCCGTGAAGGATTGTATCACTGGGCAGAGTGGGCTCGTTCCCTGCCAATGAACTCATCGGACAACCGTATGGATTTGCCTATGAAATACGCGAAAAGAAACTCAAACGTCTGCCTCCCCATACAATGGACGAGATTGGTCGGTAGGCTGATGTTTATCTCTCAAATCACCTCGCTAACCATCTGTTTGTAGAGGAAACGGATGCAACGAATGAGCTAATTAACGACGGGGAGTTTGTTCAACCATTGACTCTGGAAGAAATTGAAGCACTCAAGAAGTCTGGTGTCCATGCTTCAGTACGGTCATGTTGCGCATCATGACAAATCATTGTAAGCCAAACCTAATACTCCAGGAGATCATCAAGGCTCAAATCGAGCAACACGCGAATTATTCCATGAAAACGGAGTACAGCAAAGACAAGTATAGGAAGCGGAAGGAGGCAAAGTAAGTGATCAAATCAAACCAGGATAGTAAGCACAAATAGTGACGTATCTCATAGGTATTCAAAGAGCTTCGAGACAATTGAACCCACAGTGTATAATATCTGCGAATACTGGTTCAGAAAGGATCAGAACAGGATACGAGACATTCGTCCTGATTCACTCTCTCAGATGCTGAACTTGGCCAACGTGCGTCCAGGCGGACGCTATATGGTGATCGACGATGCTTCTGGGTTGGTGGTTTCGTCTGTTCTCGACAGGATAGGATGTAAGTGAACTCTATTGGAATCAACTACGCCATATTAACTCTCTTCCAGGCGAAGGACGAATAATTTCTATAAATGACGCTGATTCGCCACCTGCATACCCCGTACTGACCCTGATGAACTATGAGAAGGAGACTCTGAGATCAGTTCTGTCGACCCTAAATTGGGCCACAGCCCAAGAAGATTACGCCCCCGGTATTTATCTTCCGTCCGTGATTACCACAAATTATCAATGTATCTCCACAGTACTAGCCCCACTTGAGCCCGCATCGGGACGTATACGTTCAGAGCGCCAGCGTCTACGCCTCGACAAACGAAAGTCGACCTCGGACACCCTAATGAACACACGGCAAGAGCTATTTACAGGAGAATTTGATGGGCTTCTAGTCGCTAGCGACTGCGATCCACTCGAGATTGTAGAGATGCTGTCGCCATATTTAGCTGGGTCTGCTCCAATTGTTGTGCAAAATATGTTCCTCCAGGTACTCTTCTAGATCTGCTTCTCGCTCTCACGTTGTCACTTATCGCACCGTAGCCTTTAGCAGACTTACAAGCAAAGATGCGACTTATCCCTGGTTATCTCGCACCATCGATTACCGAGTCATGGTTACGTCGCTATCAAGTTCTTCCAGGTCGGATGCACCCAACGATGAATGCGTCTGGATCGGGGGGGTTCCTTCTCCACGCTATCAAAGTGTATGCCCCTTCAGCTTCTCGGTCACTTTATGGCTAATCTGGAACCCTGCTTTCCGTAAGCTACGATGACCCGAATGCGACAACAGTTGCATTCCGGCAAAAATCGAATAAGGCCACCGGAAATGTCGAGCCACCATCGAAACCTCATTCTCCTATGGTAGTGGATTCAATAGAGTGCGATGGCGCATGATTGACAAAGCGACAAGATTGACATAACAGGAAGCAAGTATTCCTTTGACAATCCAACGCCTTAGGATGGTACGGGTGGGAGCTCGGGGAAAATAGCTGCGATAATCTGCCCGTATTCTGTCAGTCGGCGGGGAGCGTCTGAATCAATTTCAACACACCTCGTCGACAATAGTATAGGCGATATGTTGGTTTAAACGCCGATTTTGCAGTACAGCGAATATACGTCGGGCCCCTCGGCGAGCATTGGAACGACCTATCATGTTAGCAGCCAGGTCTAAAATGGGTCCTTCGGTCAGTTTACATTCTTAACAGGTCAGTCTAATCAGACCTGGTACTAGCGCCGAGAGTTTGCGATTAGCTTCATCTCGACTCCGGAGCTTCTCTTCGGCGGTGCGGGGTTGCGAAGGCGCTCTCAGCTTGCCTCCAGGCCATAAATTTTCCCGAAGCATGGTAAGCACGGGAAGAACGTGACTCTCTTCAAACAGAGATTGTATGCTCTGCCGTATTTTCCTGAGAAAAAACGTGAATTATGTCAACTATGGTGGACCTGATTACTGACTGCTCGATAGTATCTCCGAAGACCTGTTGAAGGATGATCACAATTGCTTGACGACGAAGCCAGTTGTTCTTTTTGTGAAGCTCGAAAACGGCAAGTACTAAATCACAGATGGGGGCGGAAAAGCTGGATGTACTTGTTTCTCCACCCAGTGGCTTAAGATCCCACGGCATCTGCATGAGAGTGTCCAGGGAGGTCGCTTTTCCAAATTGTTTCATTGCTTGGGCAACAATTTCTTCGTCATTGACTGCCGAGCCGACAATCCCAGTGAATTCGGCCACTTGGCGTGTGAGACGCTGGATCATCACATCCAGCATGGAAGGCCCGAAGAACATATCATCGATACTTTCCGTGACAGACCGATACATTGACTGAACAATATTTCGTCCAGAGAACCCCCCTTGACCCTTGGCAGTGTCATCCTTCACCTCAGATGCAATGAAAGGCGAGTCCCTCGACAGAAACACACGAAGTTCTGTGCTTTCGCAAACCGAAGGAACTGAAATTAGGTTCTGTAAAGGAGTCAGTGTTGCCACAGGCCCCATAGTACTTGTCACACACTTGCATGTATTTCTCCAAGGCTTGTCTCCTGGTGTCAACGAAGCTTCCCGAGAGCGAAGTTACCAGCCGTTTGCCAGGAAAGTCAAGGCTGCGGACTGAAGAGTATTCTTCACGAAGCTTGTTGTGCATTCGCAGAAATTCATTATACCGCCGTGCAACGACCCAGCCAGACGAGAAGGTGCCGTCCGGAGAAAGCTGTTGCACCTCAACAAGATATCGAACCACAGACTTCCCTTCCTCCTCAGCGACGGTTGAACTGACAATAGAGACCTTCGTTCTATGTGGGACGAGGCGGTTAGCAGATTCTTGTTGCTCGTACTGGGTTTTTTGAAAGTGTAATTCCCTGAGTTCTCTAGTCATCGACGCCTTTGCTTTGCGGAGGAGGCGGAGCTCTTGAGTATCTCCCGTTAATTCAGCCTTCTTGATAAGTGTATCAAGCATCGCCGCGTGAACCTCTGACTTTGATATATTTTTGCCGAGACGGGCAATTTCATAGGAGAGCTGGAGGTCACCAGGTCCTGCGAGCTGAAATGACCCCTGCCCAATGGCATGAGGACTCTCGGGAGTGTCATCTTCATTCTCTTCATCAGCATTTGGATCTTCCTCATCTCCGAACATCCCACGCGGTTTCCGCCCATCGGGAACCGAAGGGATGAAAGTATCCGCCTCCTCAGCACGATTTCGAGGTTGACTAGAGTGCTCCGTGGCGATGATATCGGTCAATGCGGCCTGGATAGCTTCCATACGTTCCGATTCATCCATACTGGGTCTCCCATCATCCGGGTCGCTGAAAAGCGGTGCACGCGAAGTATCCGAGGATGTGTCCGGCAGGGGAGCCATAAGAACGTCGATGTTGCTACGAGATGTTGCAGGGGGCGAATAAATCAGTGAAGTTTGAATCAAGTGAGGATGCTCCGAAGCACGATTTGACGAAAGGAGAGACGGGAATGACTCGGAACGAGGAATTTGGGATTTGGTCCGCGACGACGCTCCAAAAACTGGCACAGCAGTAGATAGGTCAAGGGATTGTGGCTTGTTAATCAGCGCGGATGCTCGAAGCTCGGGATTACCGAACGATGCATCTTCGATCACTCGAAACCACAACTCTGATTTCTGGAAATCTTCAAAATCACCCTCCATTTCTTGCTCCACCTCCCTCTGAGCCAACATGACACTCCTGCGAACTTTCTTATTCTCGACGACGCTGGGCGTCACTTCGTTGGAGGCGTAGCTTCGAATGATATCGACATGCTTTTGCGAGATCGGGGATAAGGAAGAGTGAGGGGGGGTGGCAGAGAGATACAGATCGTTAATCAGACAAATATCCTCTCGTAGGGTCGTCGAGTTAGAGGGATCTTGAATTGGATCGTCCTCGTCTCCAGAAGCGTAGTCGACCAGTTCCAAGGGATTCTTGAAGCTTTCTACAGTTAGCCAAAACTGCACGAGTAGTGAACGATGACGACGATCCATGAATTCCATGAAGTATGAGAGGGAGGTGGGGTTGCCAAGAACGTCTCTGAATGAGACTCGCGGTCGTGCATGCGTTTCGGGCGTGGAAGCTGTCTGATTGGATAGAACGCATGAGTAGTGCAGGCAGGAACGCCGAGTGAATGACGCCAACCGGATCTTGTTCGCCACCTAGGACAACAATTCGCTGCTCGACCGTGCGCTTGGCAGTATACAGCCTGTCCAAAAATGCCACAACATCCTCCGTCCTCTCTCCGTTTATCCACTCCTCTTTCTCGTGATTTGCTATTTAGAAGTTAGCTTTTTGCCCTGGGACGGAGGTCAAAAGATATACCAAGTAATAACCTCGTCCTACGAATCTCACCCATTACGTCGTTCTTGAGGCGACGCGCGTCTAATAGAGAGGAACAACGATTGATGCTTCGAAGGAACGACTCAAACTGACGGACGTCAGTACGAATGGTGATTACATCTCCTCCAGGAGTGACCGTCGATGCGATGCGATGGTGACGTCGCGGTGATTGGGCTTCGAGGACATTTCGTACCTTGGAAATCAGCTTTCTACAAGGGATTATTAAAGGCACGCTGCCAGGCATAAGGAACATACTGTTGGTGTATTGCAGCTCCAGCCTGAAATTGAACTCAGAGGAAGACCAACAGGGTTAACATTAAACACTCACCACCTGCTCAATTGTACGATTCCAGAAGTCAGGATCTGAGACCATATCCATGATTGGATAAAGCACAGTGCAGGCTACGACTTCTCGGATCACTGTCTTGAGGATCCTGCTTCGTGCTTCATTCTCTGGGAGGATATAAGGGAGGATCCGGTCTACTATGCCCTTCAGATGCATTTCCTCGTTCTGTTTCGTAAAGGTAGACGAAAGATTGTCTACAGCTGGATGTAACCTTTCACCCTTTCCGACATATCGGCTAGCCAGAAGCATGTCAAGTTCCTCTGACTGAGTGAGATGACGTTCAAGGCCCGCGCCACGGAGAGCGACCTCTGACTGACGGAACTGTTCAATATGAGAGGTGACTTTGGGCAAGATACGTTTGACGAGGAGGGAAGGAACATCGAGGGTCGCCGCGCGTTGCAGGAGTTGCTCGAGCGCTGCATGCAAAGTCGTCGAAACAGCGGTGGGGAACGAAGGGGAGGACGAGATGGCCTTGTACCATGATAGAACAAAGTCGCGGACTATGAGAATCATGATTTCATTTAGGTTGGAAGACACTACGGGCATGTCGGGACATAACGATGGCAGCGACTGAGGGGACTTGTGCGACCACTGTGAGCGGATGAGGACAGCCTGCCACGCGGCGGGAGTAGAAAAGGCAAGAGGACGGGCGGCATGGGAGAGCGGATTTCCGGGAGCAAGTGCCTTTGAATCGAGCCTGAATGCGAGGTAAAAGTACGCCAGAAGAGAAGATATAACCACCAGGACGACGAAAAACGGTGCGAGGAGGAGGAGGGCGAGTGGAGAGGAAATGATACGAATAACCACCGGGGTGGACACGGCAAGAATACCGACGAGAAATACGGTCCTCGTCGTGATCACAGGGCCACTTTCATAGCGGTCGGAGCACTGCATCAAGTTGTGTTCATGTCGGAGAAGTCGGTGACAACGTTCAACGTCTGTTTCCTATGGAAAGCCGGACCATAGCAGGCCGCGGGACTCTAATTTCTAATTTCGGAAACCGTTGGGGAGGACAACAGTGTGACAAAACATTCCGTCAGAAAAGTAAAGTACGGGACGGGACATGTAGTAGGGTAGGGCCTACACCAATCATTGTGTCTGTCAGAAAACTTGAAAAGTAGAGTACAAGACGGGACTCGGACGTGTGCTAGTAGTAGTACAGTAAAGAAGGTCAATACATATTACAGACTATCATCAGAATACACTCCAGGATGACCAGGTAAACTGACAAAACGTTCCACCGCTGGCTGGCGATGCAGGGCAGCAAGTGTGGGCAGCAATGTAGGGTCGTCAGGTTTAATGGGACCAGAACCTCTATGTAGTTGTAACCTGTCGAAATAAACCAATGATGAAAAACACACCTTAAAATCCAGCGTACCATATTCAGATGAATAACGTCATCACTTGACGACTCTCCCGAACTCTGATTGGTGGATGCTTAAGCGTACCATTTTTATCAATCGTTGGTCTGACACGCTGATGCCCTCGCTCGAGTATAAGTTCGGGTAGCCATGGGGAAGGCCTTCAAGTTTCATGTAAGGAATGCATTAGTGAGAACGTTGAACCATGGGACAATGTACACTCACTTTCTTCCTGTCACGGCGCTTTCACGTTGACTCAGTGTTGATAGCTGTCAGGCTCCTTTTGTAACCAAGGAACAACCCATTAGCTCTTGAAATGGATCTTACAGCTGCAGTGTGTTATCGGCGTGACATCTGTCTGGCGCATGCTGATCGGTGGAAATTTGAGATCGTTAGGCGGCGCCAAGCTCGTCATCGCCGGGTCGTACAGCTCTTCGACGACAGGTGCTGTTTCAGATAGAATCCTTAGCCGCCATGTAGTATCTTCAGCTCTTGCGAGTTACCAACTTGTTTGACTCTTCTATTGTGTGATCACGTGACGAGTGATATGGCAACTTTCAATTGAAAACTTGAGAATCCGTTGGAACTTGGCGAAGTCCTGCCAGTGCCGCATCAACGTCCGGTTTCGCACTATTACTAGTTTACTGCGCACGCTGACTAGGTAAAACTGTTGTTGACACCGTGACAGGGTCGACTGACACTCTGACCACTAACCCGAACTAGCAGCCAATCTAACTCCGGCGTTCCTCCGACACCTCATAAGCCTCGTTGTCACTCTGCTGCGCGCACTAGAATGTCCTCCACACGCCCTCTCTCCACTGCAGAAGGATTTGTATGTGGTGGTCTTGCGGCCTGTATTGCGGTGAGTCAGCATTAAATTGCACCTTCGCACTCGTTTCTCATCCCAATGGGCAGGTTACCGTCTCGAATCCCGCAGAAGTCGCGAAAACGCGTCTGCAACTCCAAGGCGAACTAGCAAAGGGTGGTCAAAAGGTCTACAAAAACGCGATTGATGTTTTCGCCAAGACGTGGAGGAACGAAGGCATCCGGGGTCTGCAACGAGGTCTCAGCCCAGCGGTAGGTTTGCAGCGTTCTTTCGTAGTATCATCCTCACACTTTGCCAGTATGCATACCAGGCAAGCACTTTCACTTGTTATACCCCTCAGACCCTTTGACCTTTTGCCAGATTCTTCTCAACGGATCACGCTTAGGTACGCTATTTTCTATCAGGATTACTTTCAAAGCTGAAATAATTCAGGATTTTATGAGCCCTTCCGCTGCACGATAAACCGCCTCATAGGCAGGCCTGTGACCGATCAAATACCTCTGACATCTGTAGCAGCCGGCGCCGCTAGTGGGGCAGTCGGCGCGGCCCTCGGAAATCCACTATTCCTCATCAAGGCTCGCATGCAAGTTGGTTCATTTCGATAAACTTTTACGCATAAAAAGACTGACCATCATAAAGGCATATTCTCCTGCATTACCAGTCGGCGCGCAACATCACTACAAAAGCTCCTTTGACGCACTCTCAACGATATTTCGGGCCGAGCGATTCCGAGGTCTCGTCCGTGGCATAGATGCTGCGATTCTTCGGACTGCCATGGGCTCTTCTGTTCAACTGCCGACCTACAACTGGACCAAGAACCAACTTGTCACGCACGGTATCTTACCCGCCAACAGTATTTGGACGTACCTGGCTAGTAGTGCTGTATCGGGTGTTTGTGTGGTATGTCATAATGCAATACGCAAACTCTCATCTTGTTCTGATGTCTCGAATAGTGCATCGTAATGCAACCAGCAGACACCGTGAGTGCGCTAGGCTTCCCACAGTGCTGCTGCTGACATCTATCAGGCACTCACCCGAGTGTATAACCAGCCAACAATACAGTTACCTAATGGGCGTTTACAAGGTACGTTATACAGGAATCCTATTGACTGTCTCTGGAAGACTTTCAAGACTGAAGGGGTATTTGGGTGGTATAAAGGCAAGTAAATTTGCCACTTGTCCTCAGTATAATCTACATCCGTTCGAAACAGGTTCGACAGCACATTTTCTGCGCATTGCTCCACACACGTAAGTGCTAACCTGCGGGGCATTCATGATTTTCCTGACTTTATGCTATACAGAATCATTACCTTGACTGCCAACGACATCATTCATAGTCTCTACAAAGAATTCGTAATTAAGCAAGGATTATTATGATGTTGAGCCTGCGTAGACACCATAGTTTAGATATTACCACGTAACTTAGTTGATCGGCACGACGCCAAAGATGGTCACGTTGTAGCCCTCGTCGTTCTGACATCTTTTCGATGTGGCGCCCACAAGGGCTCGTAGCACAGTGGTAGTGCGTGTGATTCCAGAGCATCGGTATCCACAAGGTCATCCGTTCAATCCGGGTCGAGCTCATATTCACTTTTTTTTTAAACTGCCGATGGTTTGGCCCATCAAACAACTGTATATCAATATCCATGTCCCGAAGCAGACCTTAGTTTGTCTCAGGCATGTACATGGTCAAGAACAGAGTTAGCTCATCGGAGCAGCATCAAAGGTAGTACAAAGTACATAATAGATTAATTGACCAAGGTCCATTTAGAGTTCTTTCTTGTGCTCAAATACACTTCTCCACCTGAGGAGCGATCCATCCATGCTGACGCCTGTGTGGGAACCAAGTTTGTCACCTAACGCGTGCTGATGCATGAGATCGAGCCAGTTCAGAGTGAGTAACTCACAAGATATCGCTGACCAGGTACAAACGGACTTTGGGTGCACCCCTCGGGTACCGATACCCCGGGAACATCCCATACAGTGACTTGCGCCGTTCGCTTCGACGGATGCTTGTACGTTCGAATATCGTTGACGACAACCACACAGAAAGCCTTCACGTCGCGTGGTAAACATATTGACTGGCATTATATCAGCATCCGACAGAGTTCCAACAACCGAGATCTCATGCCTCGAGTTCTTGCTCAATATCCTTTGAAACTCCATCTCGTTCCTGGACAGCTCTCTCACGGATATGTCGGGCCAGCCATCCAGCGTCTTCATGACCGATGGACGATATGATGTTCTTGGCTGCCTCGGGATCTTCCTGCAAGGTATCGTATATGTCATAGATCTTGTCGGGTGGACCATCTGTGTGACTGTTAAGGTCTATCACTCGTGTAAAGGTATGGCTTTACCATCATGCATGGGTTTGAATTTCGAACCTGCACGTTGCTCAAGGTGCTCCGCATGGTCGAGCAGCCTATACCTACGTCTTTCGTATTCAGACCATAGCTTTGAAGCATGCGACTCTTGTTTTGTCTGTGGGCAGTGAGTATGCCAGTCAACAGAAATTCTACTTGCCGCACCCTCCATTGCGCGCTCAGCTTTAACTCCTCTTTTGCGTCATGCGGTCCCTCTCTTTGTTTCCGACCATCAGCGTCCTCGATGAATTCTATGTATGCAATAGGGTATGCCTATCCAAATGTCAGGATGCAATACATGGAGCCATATATGTCACACCTTTATTACAGTGAGCATCATAACAGCGACATTACCACCATCCGGTGTCAAGCTATTTAGCGTCGCAATGAACGGTTCACGTTGAAAACCAAGCTTCGCATGCCACGGCGCCATATGGGTTGAGTTCCCGGTCAACAAGAGAACATTGGAGTTGTAGGCTTCCAGAATTTCAGAACCTTCCTTTCGCTCCGCCGAGAGCTACAGATGACTACATGGAGCGAGCATAACATTGAAATGGCCGAACTAACCTTTGCACCCGCTACAGCAATCTTCCGACCTATTTTTATTTTCCCCTTTCTTACACCTCGCGCTATTGGAGCATCGATGCGCGCACGTAGCTTATAC
>JBBPQT010000525.1:0-14220 GCA_038092715.1 Boletus smithii | reverse complement strand
GACTGAGCGAGCTTCCAGGCCAAAGCGTGTTCCCTACCTCCGCTACCTAGAACAAGGATCCTGGTACTCATTTACGAGACTCGAGCGGGGAAGAGGAAGAGATGAAGAGTGACAAAAATGACAAGTGTGTGATTGGGAGGTAGATAAGATAACTCGGTTTTTTTTTCAAAATGGAGATGGCACTACGAGCTGCGATGAGCGCGCATGATGGCGCGTGACATGGCCAAAAGAGAGCAGGTTGGGAGCGTTGGCAGGTCCGTCGAGGCTGCGCTCGCCTAGGGAGAGTTGTCAAGTTACAGGACCACGTTGTTGTTCCAAAGCCATTCCAAGAGGCGAGTCACGCTACAGACCGTCGTTGTGGTCGAGTAACGAATGGATGAAAACGTTGTAATCTCGCGGAGGCTGTCTCGCACATCGTTATGGCGTAGGAAATCCGCAAAGAAGCAAACCGCCAGTACTGCCACTCTCGTATCCTCCCCCCCCACAATGGATCAGAACGACGACAACGACGGCCCACCCAGCTCGCAAGAAAACGTCTCCTCTTCCCTCCTCTCTCGTTCAATCATCCCGGATCCTCTGGGCGAGCTCCCTGCCTGGTTTAAGAGGGAGAACGAGATGGCCGCCGCCAACAATTCCACCTTTAGGATCAAGTATCCTCTTCACAACCCAAAGGGCCCTCGTTGGTACAGGAATCACCACCTACTCCCTCCTCCCTCCCTCAACCGTCCACCTTCGCTTTTCTCCCCTTCCTTTCCCCCCATGACGGCCTCTCTGCACAGTATACAAGACCGTTCTGAGGATTCAACGCGGCTTCCTGATCCCAGCCGCACCCCCTCGGGCACACCTTTACCAACACCGAGCTCGTCCCAAGTGGGCATCCCCGATCCCAGTATTAAGCCACGCAGCCGCAAGACTTCCCAGGACAACGTCGATTTAATGGATGTCAGTGATCCTTGGGGCACACACTGGCATCACCAGTCACCGTACGACGCGGGCAGCAGCATTAGTCCTGTGTCTGCTGATTCTCCCGAGGTAATCCATCACTCTCCCCTCCTTTAATTTATCTTCCAACTCACTGTTACGTCGCAGGGTGTATCACGCACTCGCTCCCGCCTATCGAGTACGAATACGGGTCAAGCCCGTCGGAAAACCGTTACCCCCTCGCCGCTCTCTCAGTCGACGTCTGCACTCCACTTGCAGGCACCGGAGTCAACTCATGTCACGCGTAAGCTGAGCAAGCGTCGCAAGCCCGTACTGGCTGGCCTCTTTGGTACACACGAGAAAACCACGCCAGAGGGACCAGGGACATCTCCCGCGGAAAAAGACTCTTCGTCCAGCTTACCAAAGCGATTGTCAGCTATCCCAAACGGTGCTCTTCACATCAATTTTGGTGGATCGAAGCGTCATTCCACCCTCTCCCCAATGTCCATCTCTGCAAATGGTTCCACAGCAGCATCATCCAGCCATTCGTCATCAAAGAATGACAAACGGCAGAGCGTCCTTGGGCGATTGGTGAGGAAGTTTAGTATCTTGCGAAGGTCTAGTCAAGATCCCGGGGCTACCATCACCGAATGGTCCGAGGGCACTCTGGGTGGAGCCGCACTTTCGGCTGTGGACGAGCAGTCATCGCGCCGCTCGCTCATCTCGCAGAGACAGCCGTCTCCGGAGAAGCCAGTGACGGAAAAGAAGGCCTCAGATCCGTCTAAGCGTGTTCCTCCTCCACGGATAGACTTGGATATAGAGACACAAAATCACAAAGGCCTATCAATAGAAATTGAGCGGGAGAACAGCGACCGTACTTCATCAATTTCCTATGATGTGCCATTCTCGCCACTGGGGAAATTGATGATTGCAAATCCCGATGCCCCAAGTTCCGGAGGTACCACTCCTGTCAGGACGGATAACGCATTACCGCCAGAAGCTCCTAGTGAACCTCCACCCGAGTCCAAGTATCCAACTCAGGACGTACCAGCTGCACATCACCTTCGCCCAGCTGATCGCCAACAAGTTCCTAAGCCCTCTTCTATACCTTCCTCAACTGGGAGGTCGTCGCCCATGCCAGGTCTCCTCAGCCCCATCTCTGTCGCTGTCCCTGCTTTCACCTTTCCTGAAGTGTCGCAATTTATGGCTACGGCTACGGCACATTCCCCTATTCCACCTATCGCGATTCCTCCGTCGCCGTCCTCTGGACTTCGCCAATCCATTAGCGCTCCAGTTCAAACGTCTATCTCACCACATACTGTTGGGGATCTATCATCAAGATCATCACCGTCACCAATCAAGGAGGCGCCACGTCCTATACCCCCTCACTTGGTCCTTCCCGTTGTCGATGACTCTCCATTATCCAAGGCGTCAGTTCTCGTCCATCCTCCTACTCCTTACAATACCGACGAGCCACATTCTGAGCTACCAGGTTTCGAGAGAGTCCCAACGGATCGTTCTGGTTACAGTAAACAATCGCAGGATGTGTTATTCTCAAAGCAAGTTTTGGAAGCGGATGACCAGCGAGTAGACGGCGAAGTTCGACTTACCAAATCTAATTCGACGACGAGTAGGAAAACAGAGACTTACAAGCTTGTGAGGACCCAGTCGGATAAGGTGTCGTCGTCATCGGAGGCAGCCTTTCAGGCTGAGGGTGAGCAATGGTTGGTCGTCAACTCATTTGAAGTCCCTCGTCGTCGAAGGACGAAAGATAGAGCGGAAAAACCCGAGAGGATCGAGAAGTCTTCCTCCAGACCACCTCATGGGAGGGAGCACGAGAGAGACCGTGAGAAGGTGCGACAGAGAGATCGCGACAGAGAGGGAGGAAGGGAAAGAGACAGGGACAGGGACAGGGAACAGGGGAGGGAGGAAGAGCGTGAGCGCAGGCGGAGGCAGGAGAAGGCTGCTCGACAGGGAGACGAAGACCAACGTCGAACCACTAACCATGCAAGGGCGAAATCACCGCCAGTCGAAAAAACGGACTCTGGTTCTCTCTCAGGGCGGCCTGGACGGGCCCGTAGTCTCGATACCCCACAACGTCCAACTCTAGTTCAACCTCTGATATTCACTCTGCAGGGCGAGCCTCCACGCCACCGTAAGAGCGACGATCGGCCGCGGGAGTCTGTCTATCAGGGTCACTCTAAGACTGCACGTCCCGGGCCGAGCCCAATCGTGACGGTTGCGCGTGTTGGCCACCTGCCGTCCATGTCCGCCCGGCCAACATCCGAGTTGACTTCGGCAGCCGACATGAATGCTCTTAAAGCTCGCGAAGCTTGGGAGATGGATCGGCTATGGAAGGGTAGGAGCATGGTTCAAGGTCAGCCGGAGACTGTCGTGATTGCCTCACCCTCCAATATGGAGTCCAAAGCTGTCAATAACGAGACAGCCAGAGATGCCTTTTCAATACAGAGCTTCGCCCACGGATCCAGTCACACGTCATATGTTGTGCAACCGTTACAAGCGCACCCTATACCAGCCAGCGTGTTTTATGCTAACATGCCGGCTGCTCCTCCTCCAATCATTTATGCTGCTACTTCTCCATACGGGCAACCGCATCCTTCATCTTCGAGGGACTACACCACGTATCGATCACCACCAAACTCTTTTACGTTTCCCTCCAAGGCCCCTTCGGTGGACCTACCAACCCGCCTCAATCCTTTACCTGTTCCTCCGCGCGAATCGAGTTATCACCCTGTCCATTTACCAGTCCTAGCAGATAGAAGCAGTGGAACTGCTTCAGAATACTGGGGAAACTATACTCACATGCCGTCACACTCATGATATACCCACTTCACTTTCGTCGTTTGCATGCAGCATTTCACTTTCACACTCACTTAGATCCACATACACTCACGATATTCTCAATTACCACAATCTCTTCAGTCACATTCTCTTCGTTCCGGTGTTGTTCTTTCCTCTGGGAGTTACTCGCATTGTTATTGTTGTTTTCATTTCCCTCCCTTTACTTATTGCCCTGGACTCCGGGCCTTTACCGTGTAACAGCTCACTCTAAACCTTAACGAGAGCGACAGCATAAAGAGATCAATATCCACACTGGTAGTACAGCAACGAATCATCGTTTACTAGGTACCCAATGTAAACGTATCATTCGTATGGCGAATGTTCACGAGTCACTTCGGTAAACTCCACTGTGTCCAGCTGTTATCAGGGGAAAAAAATCAGCGTGGTACAAGTACAAGTTTCCACATGAATGATAATACAAAATATGCGAATCGTGCCATGGTTAACCATGTGGTAATAGACGGATCGTAGAAACGGGTATTACTACGAGAAAAGCAACACGGGAATATGCTGGGAATATGCTGCTTGCAAAAAAAGCAATTGTCACGACGAGTACGCACGATAATCCAAAGGAAACTCTGGGGGAGGATAATCATCCCACTGACGTTCACCACCATCAAGGAAGCGACGCAGCCTAGCAACTTGTGACGAGAGATACAAGAGGATGATCTGCATCTTGATGTCTAGCTTCAGTTTCAGTATCTCTTCACACGTCCGCAACGCTTGAGCTCGTGTCGCTACAAACATGTTGCCCGAGAAGCCAAGCTCTTTGAGGCTATCGATCATTTCTCCAAACTCCGAGCACCAGGCAAGAACGCCGAGCTGTTGAGAGTGGTAAGTCTCGCGCTAATCGTGTCGTGGAGCACAGACCTGGCCATATTGTTTGAACCGCCCGTATAATACGTTTGGCGCTGCCTTGAGAGCAAAGTCAAATGCCTCATTCTGTCTGATGACGTCTTCATCTGGTATGTAGGGCTGAACAACTGGTGGGGGCTGAAAGAGTGTCAGTTCAAGACTATCCAGGGAACATGACCTTTACCTCGGGTCGTGGAGGAGGTTCCTGGAACCACTGATGCCCAGAGTAGTCCACTTCACCACCGAAATCGACGACGTCTTGGTTCTTCCCTGTATAGTCCATTGCAGGTCGTGAAAAAGAGTCGAGTAAACCGGACTGGATGAAGAAAGCCTCGAGGAGTAGCGCAAGGTCCGTGGGGAGTGGCGACTGTTTGGATAATGGTGATTCACGTCGTTTGGAAGGTATGAAAATAGTCCGATGGTCTGAATTTTCACTAGATCGAACAACCGAGCATGAGAATGAAGTCAGACGCAGGACTGAAAACGTACCAGGTGATGGGGGACGGAGGGGCTTTAACAAGATGGAATTTTGGACCGTTAGATAAGTGGTTACGAATGACGCGATCCTGCAGGCAATCAATATGGAGGAGCGCATCTGACCGGGAAAATAACCTTATAAACTGGGTTGAGGGATGTCCTGGATGCTTTAAAAGAAGGTTGACGATGAGTTCGAGGGCTAGATGTGCGAGACTTCTTGAGCCTTGCGATAGATTGCCGGTGGCGCTCAGCGGAGATCTGACTAATGCTTGATAACCGGCGACGGCCCTGTGGCGAAGGTGATGGAAGGGCCGAGGCAAATGCAGTAGTAGGAGTGGCACTGGAAGTAGGGGAATAAAGAGTGCTCTCGAGTGGTGTGGGGGATGTTACAAAAGACCCTGCGTCTGATTCTGGGCTTTCTGGGGAGACGTTTGTTAGGAGGGGGTGTAGTATTGGCCTGGAAGGGGAGGCCGTTGACTGGCACGATTGCGGAGGCGGGACAGGGATGAGCGGTGGAGGGATGTGTAGTGGACGAGGCGAGTCGGGTGCAAAGAGCGCAGATGGATAGAATGTAGTGATTTCAGGGATCCTGAGGTGATCTGAGTCGCTGAGAGCAGAGATGCGCGACGGGGGGAAGGTTGCAGATATCTCGGACGGATCAGGATGGTTTACGTTCCGACTGAGCCAAGAAGGAGACGGAGGCAGGAATGACGATCTTGCGGAGGAGTTGACCAAAGAACTCCTTACCAACGAAGATGGGGACGCAGTGAGTTCTGACGGGTTGACAAGCTGGTAGTACGCGACAGGAGATAGGTCACGGCCAAGTCCGGCTGGTGCTGAGTGCTTCCTCCTGAGTGGGGGCGGGATAGGGATGGGAGTAGGGGAGGACTCTTCGGGCAAGGAGGATATAGAAGCAGGGGGTGACGAGTCACTCTCGGTGTCACCGGCAGTGAAAGAAGGGGAAGGAGGGTGAGGAGGGTCGAGGAGAAGCTCTGGCAGGGGGGGTACGGGAGGGATGGGAAGCTTAGCTGGATTGGTGGATGCAGAGTTGGAATCAAAGTCGCGCTTGTGATTCCAGCGTTTTCTACTCCTGATAGTGTCAATGGACGAAGCGTCGACAGGGTGAGAAACAAACGAATCACGAAGGATTTGTGAAAGGGACTTGAAACGCTTGAGAGAACCGGTAAATCTATGCGCTCGTTTCACGAGTTTCGAAGATTGTGCGGGGACGCCAGCTGGTGGGGGTAAAACTGGAGGGCCAGGCTTCGTATCGGGCTCTTGTTCTGAGATGTCCTGATGTCCAAGTACGGCGCAGCCACCTGAAAACGGATCGCGCTTGACGGAGGAGGAGGAAGATGGGTCAAGCACGGAAGACTCGGGAGGTGGAGTAGGAGTGTCGAATGTTATGGAGGCACCTGGAACGGATGGCTCAGGAGTTGGTATGTGGGTTGGTGGTTTCGGGAACGCGAGGCAAAGGTCAGAATCGTCGGTTGCAGTGCGGGTGCGGGAAGAGGAGGCCCTGCTGTCTGTAAAAGAAGAGAGGTGGATGGATACTTTGGATATGTTCTTGAGACGGAAAAGGGTGGACTTTGTGCGAGAGAGCGAGGGTTGGGGAGGTGTGGTTATCGAGGACTCGCAGAGGGAGGCCTGTGGGATGTGTTGGACAAGGGGGGAGTCGGCGGGGGGAACGTCGTCGACGGCAACGAGCTCAAAGTCGGCAGAAGACTCGTCGATTTGGGGGGGAGGAGGGGACTGCTTCTTTCCAAAGAGACGGGGAGGGAAAGCACGGGCGAGGAGACGGGACGGATCGAACGAGTGCGTCGAGCTGCGCAGGGAGCCACGAAGGCCGCGAGGTAGCTTCGACTGGAGAAAGTTGTGCGCGGACGTTGTGTCTCGTCAAGTCCTCGAGATACGGACTTGTGAAGGAAAGGCGATCCACCGCGCCCACGGCCTTTGAAGGTTGTAGAGCGTGACTTGGGCGTGTCTGCCAGCTGCTCGATAGCCTCGTGTACTCCATCCCTCATCACGTAAAATTAGTATCTACCACACCGTGTCATCCTAATAATCTCTCTTCTTCTCCAACTTCCAACAGATCTCCGTCCGCACGCCGTGAGATCAACCGACGTATAAACGGAACCCTCACCACGCGGTCCACCTCACGCCTCCACCATCTCAGTACAAAGCTGCTCGTCACACCTCCTCCCATCAATGCCGCCAGCAAGACGATCACCGAGAAATCCCCTCCCTTGGCGTAAAACGTACGGTTCTCGTCCACCGGGTTTGCCACCCCAATCGTTCTCATCCATGAGCCACCACCACTTTGCATCGGCTCGTGGATTCCACCTCCTCCTATGCCACTAACCCCCGTCGACCCTCCGTCGCACCACAACACCATGCTGCCAAGTTCGTTTGCCCTCGCTTTTGCCTGTTCCCACATTGCCAGCCCGACAGTAGTATCCCAGGTGCGGGCGGGCCCCAGAATGAGCGTTGGCCGAGAGTCCAAGTTTGTGAACACGGTCGGCGATGTAAAGTCTAGGCATATAGATGATGTGACAAGAAGCGTCCGCGTATGGTTTGGCTCTGGAGCCCAGTCAGGTTTGGTTATGCCCTTGGGATTTTTCAACTCCCAGCGAGTAATCACAGGTGGTTCGACCGATGGTATCTTTGAAAACGATTCCGTGACTTTTTTTCATGGTCAGACGTGCAAAAAAGTAGAGCAGAAATGCGACTGCTACTCACACGGCACGAGCTTGCGTTTGTAATACTGAGTCACCTCGTCACCTGGTTTTTGGTGATTGTGCACGAGTGCAAATCCGTTCCTTGTGTGCGCTGGATCGTCCACGACATACTCATCAAAGGCTACGCCAATGAGAGCAGAGAGCTTCAGTTGTCGAACTTTCGCGAATGCATCCTCGCGCTCCCTCTCCGAGTTAAACACGACTGCGCTTTCAGGCCAAAGAATGACATTTGCTGCATTCATCGTCGCTGTTTCGCGGATAAAGTCCTCCAGGTTGGGATGTCTTCCGTCCAATGGATTGGGCAAGGCACAACCGACCGTGAGCGGCGTGTGACCAACAACATCGCCGCGAGGGGGTGAGATATAGAACACAGATGAGGGAAACGTGAGGGCGAGGAGTATCATCACAAGTGATAAAAGTCCTTTGGATCTGGAGGATAAGAGCGATTGATTGCTGTGCGTATCCAAAGTTTCGTATTTCGAAAAACCCATCAGCCACTGAGCCACAACCTCAGAACATACCACAGCCCACGCTGCGACGATCCAATCGATTCCGGCTGGGCCAGTGAGGGACAGCATCCAACTATATGAAGAGGGCACAGGGGCTGGCCACCAGTTGAGCAAACGACCGACAGGAGATATGCGGGACGTAATGCTCCAACACGTCGCCCATAGCACTGGGAAAAGTGTGAATTTGGCCCAATCAGTCTTCAGCTGACCCTTGAGGCGAATGTCGAGGTAGATTGAAACCACTACGATCAAGTAGGTTGCTCCAGATAATAAAATGATTGCAACCAGAGACTCAGTTGGGCTGGAAACTGCACTGGTTGCCGCTCTCCAATGGGCAAGAGCGGAGCCAGCTGTAACAGAGATCCATGACCAAAGTAATTCCCACCCTCGAGTTTGACGGTGGGCAATCCTTTGCCCGTGGATCATCAGTACGGAGAGCAGGAGGACCAAGGGGACAAAACTGGGCATGGGGCCCAAAGCCAAGGCGGCGAGCCCAAATTCTCCTACTGAGAAGAAAGGGGTTGGATATTGATTGAGTATGAACGCTTGCAGTGAGGAAGCCATGATGGCAGTCAAGGTAGAACCCGGAAGAGTGGGAGTCGACCAATATTTGTAGTGCAGTCATTTTAGGGTTGTTTGTCGTCCGCGAAGCAACACCATATGTGGCCAATCAGTCTTAAGTTTAAGTATGTATGCAAGTACACTAAGATGTGTAATAACCGTCAGCAAGTGACCTTGACATGGGGGGAGGCCTTAGGGAATAAAGTCTAGCATCAGGCAGACCGGTACAGCGGAAATAGAACTAGTGCTGGAGGAAGATGTTGATGTGAATGACGCACTCAAGCAAAGAGCGAAAACAAACGCGGGTTCTAGCAAAACATAGATCAGTTCCTTTTTTTTCAAGGTTTACTGATCAAGATGTAATCACCCAAAGTCAAGTAGTGGGTGTTCCCTAAGACATCGGCTATCCTGTTGTTTCCTGATCCTGGACCGATGGTGGATGCTCCATAGATGGGGCAAACGGATCCCCGGCATCGTCCATCAACGGGCCACCTAGCAATGCGTTCGCAGTGTCCAGCTGACCAAGATCATGTACGCCCTCGTAAGGCGTGCCATCTGGACCAAGAACACTCATGTCCAGCTCCCCGACGTCCTCTTGGTTAGCATTTTCATGCACGCCTACGTCAACATTTATACCTGCTTCCAACGCTTTGAACGATGCATCTAACATGTCTGCTCCTTCGTCGACGGTCAGGATAGGTTCGGTCTGCTGGAGGGATAGAGCTGGGGGTGTGGGCGAAGGGGGCTTCGTCTGTGGTTCAGGAGCTTCCTGGTTCACGAAATTGGTTTCCGTCGTGTCGTGGGTGGTATCAAGCGCAACAGATGGAGCTGGTTCATCTTGATCCATGTCTTCGTCACCCTCCACAGCCTCGGGTTCGTCTGGGAGAGGGGCGAGAGGCTCATCAGCTTCTTCTTCGTCATCACTGAATTGCTTGCAGATGTCCATGATGATGAGTCGCCCTATGCATCAGTTCGCAGAGCTGGGACCCACCTGCTTTTTGTCCGTTTTCGCCCACTTATATATCTTCATGGTCGAGTTCTCTGGAGTAACCCATATTTTCTCCCAGCACACGACAGGCTGCATGAGCTGGCGTCTAGCAGCCTCTGTCGTGGCAAGGCGCACCCCAATCCTTCGTCTGGTCGCCATTGCCTGCCAGTTATTGGGAAGAAAAGGAGTACTTGGACCCCCGACACCCCGAATCGGTTGGATATAACAAGTCTACTCCACTTGATACAGCAACGATAAGTTATCTACCAAGTTTAATCCAAACCCAAAGCATGATGGTATCGCAGTCATTATCTCAAATTTGTTGTTCAGCCCAACGCAAGACGTCTTCGATTGTCACGACTGGCGATGTGGACTAGTGGAAGCCCAAATCAATGTTTTGGTCAATCAATGTTTGAAGCGGGACCAACCTGTCCATTTTGGCTCGTATCCGAAGTAGTGTGATGAGATGCAGTGTCGAGAACCGTGGCACGTAGCTCCAAAAGTCGTGCTTCGAGCTCATCGCATTTACTGAACAAATACCCACATCAGAATGAACGACACGTTGTGACGAGAGACGTATCGAACGCATGAATGGCGATTGTCTCCTCACGACGGAGCTCTAGCTGGCGTTGGATCATGCTCTCGAGATTCCCTCTTGCCTAAAGTGTTTTATTTGTATTCTGCAACGAGAGTGCACTAAACGAACCGACCTGGACCGGACGCAAGTCGTTTGCGGCAGCCATCAGATTCTGGGCCAGCACGGTAATCCATTCTACGTGTCGCTGCCACTCCGGAGGGACGGCAGAAGATGGGGGTGGAGGTGGTGCGAGGATGGCACCTGTGAGATTAGAGTATGTGACCAGAAGAGAGCGGAGGATAGATAATAATGCGGGACGGCGATCTAGTGATATGATGATGAGAGCACGCGTAGTGTGTTGAACCTCCGACTCACCTACACTCGGATCGGCTGGATACAGCTGGTGTCCGCCTAATTCAGCCAATGAGGGAATAGTCTCCTTGACCTTGGAAGACGGTGTGAAGCATTGCTGGCACTTGTAAGCACAGGGCGTACAAACCACGTATCACCGAAGACATTGTAGTGTCCCTCTTCAAGGATCCAGTCCACGCGGGGTTTCTCGAGTTGGGTGAGGGGCCACGGGGGTATATCGGACTGGTCGGACAACATGTCGCGCTGATTCACGGTGGTGATGTCGACATTTTGGTCCTTGACACGCTCTCTGAGCAACTCGAGAAGCCTCAGGTTGTGTGGTGTGTAATTGGCGTAGTGGGATGGGGGAGATGGAAAGGGATTCCTCAGTTCTGTTTCTTCCTCCTCCATGGTCGTTTGGTTAAACTATTTTCGTGTTTATTTATTTATTTTGTTTGATCTCAAAAAGTGGATAAGTTTTACTACTCCTTGCTACTTACATACTTAGAATGGTGCGCCGGATCGCGTCCCAAGTGCACAAGCAGGTCTCGCGGCTCATGCAGGCAAACTACATTCGCGAGGAGCCTGTGTGGTACCAAGCAGTGCTGCAACATCCCCCCCTCCCCCTCCCCTCCCGCGCCCCTCCCATCCAAGCCCTCGAGGCCGAAAATCCCTCTCGCAAGCCAACCGTCTCCAGTCTTCGACCCCCAAAGCTGCAACCCTTGACCATCAGATACCTGGAGGACAGGCTTCGACTCCAGTTCTTCAGAGACCATCCGTTTGAGGCATTCAGACCAGCGTCTATCGTAGAGGGTCAGGTGGTCGAGCCAGAGCACCCAGCCAGAGGGAAGGACTGGACGAGGTTGAGCCAGCGAACCAAGAACCCAACAGCAGAAGAGTAAGCAACTCTTTCCGCGCTATTTTTCGTTTCTCTGATTCCCGTCTCTAGCGCAGTTCTTTTCGCTGCTAACCTCCACAGACACCACAAGGTGTCACTCACTGTCGCTTATACCCGCGCAGTCGCAGAATTCCGTGCCCTACGTGCAGAGTATGACATTTCAAACGCATTCGCTCGCATGGAAGCCGAGTCATATGGCACCGTGTTCCCATCAGAAATCGACCGGACGTTCCAGAAAGAGGACAAGGTCTACAAGTCCGTCGAGCGCAAGAAGGCCCTCGACGAGAGTGCTCTCCGCGCTCGCAAGCGTTGGCGTGCAATCCTCAACATCGACAGCGGCATGGGCAATACTTGGAGTCGAGGACAGGAATACATCAAACGTCAGAAAGATGGTGTGCGACCATCACACCTCGTGGACGACCAGATCAAACCACCTTCAAGCCCATCGGAGGAACAGCTCTTTGGAAGTCGATAGCTTAGGGTAATTGATTCAGGTCTCGGTCCTTTTCACACCTTCGACTTGAGTGAGTGCATATACTAGCAATATAACAAGTCTAAACTATGCCTTGACGCGTGACTGTGCAGCCAAGGCTGCGTTCATCCCCATCCACGTCTTCTCTACAAGACCTAGTAGCCTCTGCATATCCGAGCTCCAATCATTCATTGCATCCTCTGCGCTCCGCTTAGGTGTGAAATTCACGATGCCTGCCGGTCGGTCTATCCGTGCCCAGATAGTTTTGGAAACCACTAGTCGTGCAAGTACCTCCTCTGTTTGTTGTGCTGTAAGGTCAAGAAGAGTTATTAGGCGGGACAACCTAATTCGAGTATAATACTGAGAAACGACCCGGATGTTCTGAACCATAGTCAGTCCGAGTGCGCCATGATTGCGGGGAAATACTCACATGTTCGATCACACGAGTGTGGAGGTCTTCCCAGTACGCTGCATTGGAGAATACGGGTGTTGTTCGCAGGAAAGGACCATAAATCGATTCGATCCCTGGCCACCTCATCAACTCTCGCGTTACAAAAGACTTGACGAGGTTACTAGAAGGAAGTTTAGCAGCATTCACACGTCATCGCAAAATCTCATACTAGTGCAACTCGAGTTTCTCCAGAGCGGGGTTCACGAACCAATGGTGCAACATGTCTGACTGTTCGTTGTTATGGGGGGCAAGAACAACGTAATAGATGATGTGTTCGAGTGCCTACGCTCTCCAAATCAGACGGATTCAAATTCCACGTTCAAGGAGCTCACCGCGCGACTTTTACTCTCATCGTCTTCTATCGACGGCGTGTCCCACACTTTCTCGTAGTGCTTCGCGACTTCCAAGTACGCTGTTTGATGTAGTGCTTGTTGGATCATCAAATCGTAAAACTTGAGTTTGAGGTCCTGTTTAGGCAGTATCGATTAACGGTCCAGATGGATATTCAGAATAGAATGTTCCAACAAACCTCATTCTCCTTTGCTTTGAGGAATGTCTCGTTAACCTTGCGACCACCAACCCTCGCCTTAACCCACTCGGGCTCCCCTCCCCCAATTGCATTCTTCTCCTCCTTTTTGCCCTTGCCTGAAACCTCAGCATCCTTCAGGCGCGCGAGCGCGATCAATAGCCGTATTTGTTCCAGAATGAATTCGGTCTTCTCTCTCCGTTCCATTGACGAATATGTTTCTACTTGGAGGTCAGAGAGAAGATCGGACGCCGTTTGCAGCGATTCCTTGATGGCAGATGCCTTTGCGGATGGCAGTTTCGAGAGGCTTTCGTGGTAGTGTGAGAGCAGGAGAGTCACGCGTGCACGGGGAGTCTCGAGGAAAATCTAATCACACCACTTAGCCAGCGGCTGGAAAGAGAATTTCATCCAACATACCTTACCCTCGGTGACCGATCGCAGGGTCTCGACCAGTTCCAGCCACTTTGCATCACCTTCCCGTTGTCTAATTTCCTCCAACCACGTCATCGCCTGCTCCACTATGGCTTGCACAACACCCTTGAGCTGTCCGTGTTTCTTGCTCAATACATTGATGGTAGCGTTGAGCTGGACATAGTCCCGGGCTTTATAGCATTGGTCTAGTGCAGCTTTCGCGAGACGCGTGGTTGAAGGTAGATCAGAAGCCTGTGTCATTGGTGAGACAACTGAATCTCAAATTATCGTAAACGTACGTTTCTGGTTTGCTTCTCTAGAGCGAACAGCTTATCCAGGGCCTCTGAAAGCCTGTCAGACTGGTGGCAGTTGAGTCACAGGTGAGAGTTGCGGGGGCTGAACCAAATTGCGCACCTCGGAGAGTGTTTGGGTTTCTGGCAGCAAGGCATTTACCTCTGGAGTAAAATCTTTTTCTTGTTTCTTTACTTCGGCCATTGCTAGAAGATAGTGTGACCGCGAATATGGCTGGTCGACATTCAGCGTGTAATGACGCGTCGCAAAGATATTTGGCGTTGTTTGTTCTCCGCTTTCAGTGTTCCCTTCTTTGGAAAGCCCCTGTCTAC
>JBBPQT010000524.1:0-14227 GCA_038092715.1 Boletus smithii | reverse complement strand
GGGTATCACTCAAACATACTGTGTTCAAAATGTGCTCGCGTGACTGGATGACATGGATCGAGACCTCTTCTCGACATAATTTCGGGAACTGAAAAGGACACTTGGGTGAATAAGGAAAGAAAAAACATGAAGAAAAAAACGCACATAATTCATAATATCTTCCTGACAAAAATCGTAGATTTCCTGCAGAGATCCAGTCAGAACCCCCAAAATGGGAACGACATGGGGAAGCCCGGAATACACACGGCGGCCGTCTCAACACCCGTGGGACCTCCTCCACAAACCACAAAACTCAGCAAACGCTTTCGCTCTTCTGGAGTTGTGGTTGGTAACGATGCTGTCTCAAAGTTGTCTGAAGGTGGTATTCCAGTAAGTCATGACAGGTCTAGTATGGATCGGCGCACCCATGATTCGGCGTCGAATGGCCTGTGCGTCCGATATGGTTTTCAGTTGGAAACAGTGCTCTAGTCCGGGCACACCGTGCGTACTGGAGACGGAGCCGACTGCGATTATGAGCTTGTCGTAACTAGAAAACCAGAAGGATGAATTGAGCTTCATGAAGCCTTCCAGGGGCTCGGGACTTACGGTACATATATTCTTTGGGTGTGCCCATCAGGACCGACCGTCTCGACTTCCAGTAACCGTTCAGACATCACCAGATCTGTTGCCTTTCCGCAAATCATCTGACCACGGAGTCGAGCAATGATTTTGCGCATCGGCTCAATAAGACTGCGAACCTGCACCGTCCCTACGGCAGCAGCTTTGCGAGGGGGTAAATCAAGCAGGCATAAATAACATGGTTTCAAAAGGAATCTTACATGGTAAGAGAGGTGTGAATGTAGTGAACGTTTCGGCGGTGACGACCGTCACATGGTAGTCGCCCAGCGACACGTTTTGTAAGACCGAGACGGCCTTGGTCAGGATTATTGAGTAATGAAGGAACTGGAAAGGCATGTAGGCTCACCCCCCACCCCCCTCCAACAATGACAAGTTTGGGCTTCTCGTTCAGTTTTCTGAATTCCTCGTCTTCTTCGTCCGCAAGAAGGACATTCACCACGGGCAAGTTTTTCGGACCACCACGCTCAGGGTGCAACGCTAGGGGAGACACTGGAACGCGTTCGATGTGTTTGTCCGTGTACGTGAATACATCGTGTATGAATATGGCTGCTCCGAGGGCGAACACGCCAGCTGTTGCGGACAGCACAAGATAAGAGGTGTACTTTGCAATGAAGAAGGAACGGCGAAGAAAACGAGATCTAGGACGCGGTTCTAGGGGAATGACGGGCTTCGTTCGCTCCGGAGATGATCCAACTGCCAACAAACGTGTCAGGCATGGGGCTGGTCGTGGAAAGAGCGATATTTGAATAGGGCCCAGGAGGCTTGGGCGGGTGTAGCCAACCCTGAGAGGTCGCAATACATGCGAGGCTTTGAGCATGCCCATTGAATGATTTAGAATGACAGTAATGGTGGAGCAGTCAACTTTCAAGACTCAAATGGGAATGGCGTCACAGCCCCCGGGCTTTCTACTCCCGTTTGGTGTTGCTAGATCACCCCTTGTCCGGGAAGTCCACAGTCGTGCTGGGCGCTGGTCGGCCTGGTAGATACGATGCGAGTCTCTGAGCCGGGCATAAAATCGAGGATACCGCTACTGCAAAGCGTCGTACCAAATCAGCTCAAAAAAGAAAAGAAAAAAAGAAAATCCCGAATTTGGTAGCTACGGCACAGGCTCAGCGTTCCGCAGTCTGATTGAAATCACGAATGAATTGCTACGCTAGGTTACAGTGCGGTATATAATTTGCTAACAAATGCAATAACGAAGATACTATACGCTTGCTATCGGTCATAAACAATAAGAGGCGGCCAATCGTCCTATGCAAATCGGATCCGAATACTAAGTCTTACAGTATATCACTCATCCATGGGTTGGCCACCGTTAATCGAAGACGCTTCCAATGGCGTCGCACTGGCTTGGATCATCGGGATCATCGATAAGCTGCAGCAAGTTGTTCAAGTTTCTGGACAACTTCGGACATTGTGGGTCGTTCCGCGGGATCGTGAGCCCACATGCACTCGATGAGTCCAACAATTTCCGGACAATACTGTTTTCGTAATCCAGTCACAGAAGGTCTGTAGCAACCAAGCTGTCAGCGGTTCGGCCCAAATTATAACACATAAAAACCGACCGTTGTCGCCTGGCGCCCACCGTTTCATAAATGGCATGTTCGTTCATTCCCTTTAGAAGTATTCAGCTACATGCTACCCGACAAGGATAAGATACCTACCTCCCACGGAAACCTCTTAGTCGGCAAATGCCACTGAAGCATCTCCCAGAAAACAATCGCACAGGAAAATACATCGGCCTTGTGATTATACTTGGGATGGGCGTGCCAAAGCTCCGGGGCTTGCCAATTCACTGTGCCGACAACACTCCGAACCATCGATCGTGTCGATTGCTTGACCTTTGCTAGCCCAAAATCCGCAATCTTTGCAGCACCGCGAGAGGTAATGAGGATATTTGAGGACTTGCAGTCCCGGTGAATAATCGAAGGCTTGCGGGTGTGAAGGTATTCCAGTCCATAGGCGATATCGAGCATGATGCTTAGCTATGAAAGAGGCCTCCAGATACATCAAAACGAGACAAGAAACATATACGTACAATTTTGTATAGTGATGGTGCTGGGACATTCCGGATGTAGTCAAATAAGTCACCATTTGAACACAGCTCGCTGATGATCATCACTGGCGTTTCACGCGTATTCTCCGGTATACTGACGCCAAGCTACAACAGTGGTTTTAGGTTACCCGTAGCGAGATAAGGGAGACACTCACGAAGCGCACAATGTTCGGGTGATCAAACTCTCCAAGTAGCTTGAGCTCTTTGACGTCCACTACCGCAGTGATTAGCGAGAGCTCTTGCGAGACATGATGGCGACAAACTTGAACTGAGTTGATCTCGGAATTCAGCGATTGCAACTCGTCTGCCTTTGAATTTCCCAATGTAGACGTCCTTGAAACCACCACTTCCGATCTTTTCTAACTTCGTTAGTTTATCTGGGGATATCTCGCGATCTTCAAGCCCTAAACTCTCCAGGTCGAGTTCCAGCTCTGGCTCCGGTTGATTCTGTTGCCCATTCGATATCGGTGGTGTACGGGGCTCATCCCGATGGATACGGTGTGGGCGCATAAGCATGGGTGGAGTGATGCTGTGACTGCGACTCTTTGTTCTGCGGCGACCGCCACGAACACGGAGCGTCGACGGGGGTCGCACAGTACCCGTTGAGGATGGCGAAGAGAACCCATTCGCATGACGATCGCGCCACTGCAGCAGAGACTGTGCAAGCTGAGGTTTCGTACCAGCTACGTCGAGGTCACGTGTCTCGCACAATCGAACAAGGTCATCGCGGCGGAGACGAATTAGCGTCTTCTTAGTGGCAAGGGTAAGATCAACTTCATCGACCATCAGCATGCTGAACCCGTAGGATAATGGATACCTACAATCCTCTTCCTCCATGGCTTCGTCAGCATCAGCATCCTCCGCACTCTCAGGGTCAACATCAACTGATTCGAGTTCCAAGTCAATCTCTTGGTCATCCTGTTCCTCTTCAACCTCGTTGAGATCCTCGCCACCAACGACCTTCCCACTCCGCAGCTTCCGAGGCGTTGTCTCCGCGGGACACAAGGAGTTATCCACATAAACATCCTCGTCCTCGTGAAGGCTCTCAATATCTTCGTCGTCCATTTCTTCAGCTACATCTTCTTTGACTTGGTCCTCTTCTTCCTCATCATCCCCTTCGCTGCCATCGTTCCTTGGTGGTGTATGTGTCTGCATCCTCCGCGGTCGCAGGCGTCGTTTAACCGGCGTGCGCCGACCGTTCCCCGGCGGGGGTGAAGGGGAAGGGGACGAAATAAGTTCATCGACCTCTTCCTCATCATCCATAAACTGGTTTTCTTCCGCTTCACATTCTTCTTGTTCCATGGCACCTTTGCATCTTGCCCTTGTGTCTTGATCAGGGGCAGAGCCATTGCCATTGACCTTGTCTCTACTACGGAGCCGACGAGGGCTACGTGAAGTAGCTGCGATCTTTGCCTCCAGCTCCGCGAGGTCGGTTAGTTCGCTCTCATCACCAGACGCTGGAGGAGATCGTGCTTGAACATCATCGCTGAACTCAACTTGTCTAGGTTTGGCCTTGGCTTTCGGCAAGACGATTTGTGACGAAGAATGTTCTCCAGAACCCTTACGAGTACGGAGACGTGTTGCAGGTGGCGAAGGGAGAGGATTAGAAGATGACATCGTTGGAGAAGATCGACTCGATGTCAAGCGTGTGTTTCGTCGTCTACCAAAGTTTGGTCGGACGGTCGGATGAGAGCAGTAACACCAGTGTACTAACCTGATAGCAACCTCGAGTTTGATTTTCTGCTCTGGAACCACACTCAGTTCGACGGGACACGAGTGTGTGTTGAGTTGACCCAGAGATAAACTACGCGTCTTCAGGGCACGCGTGGTTATCTGAGACATACCATTAACAGTTACGTGCCTCCTAAGACTAGAAGCTGCCGTGTACTTGGCACCGACATCTGTCTCCTCATCACCAGCCATGTTCCCGTCGTCTGACGAAAAATCACTGGAGTTGTCGTCTCCTCTGCCTGGAGGGGAAGAAGGAGGAAGCGAGGCAATGTCGTCACGCGCGGAGATGATGGCATCCACCAATTCGGGTTTTGTTAGGGACTCCATATCGTCCGAAAGGCCGGCCGCAACATAAAGACGCATAAGTTCATCCTTGCGCAACCGTAAAAGTTGCCTAGTGGATGCTTTATTGATAAGAAATTCATCCGCTATTTCACCATAAGCGTCGGATAATGACGGGTGCGAGCACAGCTTACATGACTCCTCTCGATCACTGTCCGCCTCGGAGTCATCCGATCCACTGCACCGATGATGTGCGTCGACATCCATCGAGGACACTTCATCGTCGGTTTCAGAATCTAGCGTGACTGCTTTCCGCCTTTTGGGTCTTCCAGACCCGCGCATTGGGCGACCATGCGCGTGAGCATTCTCATTGACAGAAACGACGCGTTTTCTCTTGGAACCAACGGGTACATCGAAATTCTGGCTCACATCGCGCATGCTATTTTTTTGTAGGAGGCACTGGCGGCTAGGCAACCGACGTAGATTCGAGTGTAACGTGGCAAGGATAGGGCGAACAGAAACCGTATCCGAAGAGGAGGGTGCGGACGCGCGCGAGGCGTGGGAACCAACGGTTGACTTCTGGAATCTATTAACGAAAGCGAGAGCGCGTCTTGCAGCGGACGAATGGCGAAGCGGGAGTTTCGTTTTACGATGATAACCACCTGATGGAGAGGATGAGAGTCTATGTGGCGAACGACGTTGAGCCATGCCAAGAACGGGGTCGATGATGACGGTCAAGTTCTGGACCGGTTTACAGGCGGCTCGCGTCGATGTTTGGTCAACGTTTGCCCAACTCGACGAAGACGAACACTATCGGGAATCCTCGTCGCTGGCGCCGTGGAGGTCGTCGTCGGGTCCTTGTAGTCGTCGTCGCTGTAGGTTCGGTTTGTTTGGCTCTTGTTTGTCCGTTCTCTTATTGCCACATCGGAAACAAGCGCAAGCAAACGGTGGCGTGGATGGTGTTAATAATTCCCTCGAAAGTTCGCACGGAAAGTTTGCACGGAAATAGTCCAAGAAGGAAAATATTGTATGTCATGTCACGGGGTCATTCATCATGCCGCTTCAATCTTGTTTAGCTTGTCAGCTACTCACTCTGTCCCCACCCACGATGTTACTCAAGTTTTCCAAATCAGACATCCTAGACTCATCTCTCGTGTATCCGGAGACTGGTGCCCTCTGTTTTACTATCCTTACCCGTTCGCATTTCATTCAAGCGGGAGAAAAGGATTCCGACACGGAGAGCGAGAGTGAGGCTACAGTGACTCGGAGGACCAGTATCGTCGACAAACGCGGCGTCACTGTGGCGGAAATTGGATGGGACGGACGACGACCCGTAGAGGTCATCATCGGCAAGGAGAAAGTCGCAGTTAAAGAAATGTTTGGATCCCAGAGTGCCATCTTGTCGTAAGCCCCCTTTGTATCCCCTCCTCTTTCTCCCGACTCCAAATTTCTTCCTAGACACAATGTTCTCGGATTACCTGCACGGTTTGACACTGAATTTTTCTGGTTGGTTGGGCTGGATGGACTTACAGTAGGTCGAATTTCATAACTATGTGAGCTACGCAGTCTCAAGGACACCATAGCTCCTGGACTATGATTCAAATCAAATCAAAGGGCATTTTCACTTGAACAGTCTTCGCGTCGGCGAACATTTTATCACAACACCATTATCGAGTTTTGGTCATCACTATCTTGAATTCGAGCCCCATCCTCTAGCGTCAACAGCCGAACTCATAGGTAAATAGTTTGTCTCCAAGTGACTCGCTACAGTCCCTGTTTACTGTGCCCGCAGTTACGTTTATACTCATGGAAGTACTGCGGAGAGGAAGATTCAATCAACATCCAAATACCCTTGATCGGTCAAAACTTTGGCGAAATACGCCCTTGGCTAATCTTGGCAAACGAATACGACGCGGTACGATATGAGGGGTATTGAGTGAAGTTAGTGAGCACTACATGGGGTGCTGATAAATGTACTTTTACTATTTGTCTTCTCCATCCTGACTGTAAAATTTGTAGCCATGCGTAGCAGACCGTCTTCACGCTATCATCTATGTAGCTAATTCCATCAGGATCCAGCTCGAGAGTTTTTTTGGCGTGTCCTGCCAGCGTGGTATAATTCCCAAAGGTGGGACTCCCCTTGTCTCGCATATTTAGTACGGCCCCCAATCCCCCAAAACACGGAGTGAAGCGAAAAGGCGAAGATGGTAAACTCGGAAGTGCTCCCTGGGCCCCTGCGTCAGGCGTCGGCGATACTTAACAGTTTGCCTACGCTTGCCGTCGAAAAACACGGGCACCATATGGAAAAAGGACAATGGCTGAATTGGAAGGTGTTTCCCGTAAGTTGGCCACAAGGAAAGAACAGAACAGGAAGGTGAGTTCGTTCTGACGTACGAGTTATGGGGGCGAGAGATTCAGAGAAATCCCTAGCGTTCAACTAGTACTGCACTGGTCTACATAGTCCCAGAATCGGTGCGGAATTCATGCGACTATAACAACCTACATCATTTGACCCAAATACGTGAAAGCTATCTATGCGTACACGTTCTCTACCCTGTACATCTTGCTGCTTGACACGGGCGATACTCCATCGGCTTCATACAGCAGATCTACCTTATACATCTTCAACGTGGATTGAAGGTCAGTTCCAGATGGAGGCGTAGTTCTAGTCTCGGTGGCCACAACGCCCTTGCCTGCCTTGCTCGCTAAGCTGGCTGCACGTCCATCCGGGATCCTGATAAATTCAAGTTTTCCATCTCCTGCGCGTCCGTCAAAGATGTAATATCCTTTTCTCTCGAATTGGATGATATCACCCGTTTTAAGCGTTGTCACGTTCGCATCTGCCAGTGCCTCTTCGCGAAACTCGGTTACTGGTGGGACAAAGTCCTTCACGTCGTCTTCTTCCTCAAGCTTCTTTTTTGTAATCAGGTAGTCATAATCCAGAAGGGTGACCTCGATTACTGGGTGCGCGTCCGCGGGTTGGGCAAGCCAGGTTATTTTCTTTTTCGTTTTACGGAAGTCGCCACCAAGGTTTAGTTCCATAACGAGGGAGGTCACTTCACCGTCTTTTCCAACCAGCTTCGAACGCACGAAGGCGTTGCCCCAATCCATTAGGGTGATCTGACGAAGCACGTTATTTTAAATCAATTCATGAGTCCGGACAGGCTTACTTCCTCTTGATCTTCAAACGAAGCAGCATCCTCTTGCTCGAGTAAGATTGTGGACGAGTAGACTGTTTGCTTCTCGCCGACCTCTGGATTCTTCTTATGGAGAGGCAGTGTCTTAACCTCAACTCCGGTAGGGCCACCGCTGATTGTAACGGGTACGCTGGGAAAGGCCGATGTAAAAAACTTTGAACATCCTTGTAGACGTATGTGTGGTACCGTACCATTTCTCCTTGAGAATCGCCCAGAACCGGGGAGAAACTGGATCTATCGCTTTCTTGTTGAGAGCCCAGATGGAATCCCATTCAAGAGAAACGAGGGACTGAGAGGGACCCTGGGAGAGCATAAATTGCGTCAGTGCTTCTACCGTCATGCCACGGCGACGAATCCCTGTTTTGCATGTGAGCATGATCAACGCATAGATTCTGTCACTCTGACCTCGAACGGTGGGAAACCGTGGGTCATCCCACCCTTTGACGATTTTGTTATCAACGAACCAATGCAATTTCCGTTTGGACAATAGGGTATAGATGAAGTTCAACCGACTTGAAACTGGTTAGGTTTACACACGGGGACACGGAAGAAATTCCCGGACCTGAAGTCCCAGATAGAGACATGGCGCAGGCCTAATGCCTCGATCATCCAGTAATATTGAGCATTTCTCTCGCGATACTCCATAGTCCTCAGTGCGTGAGTGACACCCTCAAGTGAATCAACGATGGGACATGCAAAGTCATAAGTGGGGTAGATCTTCCACTTCTCCCTATTGGAAACGAATGAACACTACGGGGTGATAAGAATGCACGAAACAATTTACCCTGTACGATGGTGAGGAATGATGTTGCACCGGTAGATGACTGGATCACGAAGGGTTTTATTCTGATCGTCCACGCTGATTTTTGCACGGAGACACCACTGGAGACCTTCCGGCGTGCCAGATTTCATTTCCGCAAAATGCCTCAAATTGTCCTCAATTGAGTCATCGCGATGGGCAGAAGCGATTCCCTTGCCCCGCTCCTCGCGCATCTGCCTGAAGGTCAATAACAATGAAAGACAGTGCGTAACGTTCGTGCCTGAGTTTGTTCCGTGTCGTCGGTATATGCTTTACCGGTTTCAATCATTTTGATCGCGAGTTCGTAGACTTGATCAAAATAATCGGATGTGTGGCTTATAGTGTCTCCTTTAATGGCCATCAACTCTAAATCCTCCAGGATAGTCTGCTCGAACTCGGTCTAATCTAAAGGTAAGCTGCAAAAAGTTTGATCAGGTGTAGACACGTACCCTCTCTTTGCTCGGATTCGTGTCATCGAATCGGATGATCATTTTTCCTTTGTACATTTGTGCAAAGTACTGGTTTAATACAGCAGCTTTAGCATGGCCAATGTGCAAGTACCCGCTGGGCTCGGGAGGAAAGCGTGTCACAACCTCGCCTTCCTTGGCATTCTGAAGACCCAGAGCAAAGCTTGCAGCGGTTTTTGTATTCCGCGCCTTGTTTGCCTTGGCTGCTACAATACTAGCCAGAGCGGCTTGCGTGGATTCAAGGCTTTCCAAGTGTGAAAACCACCGCAGAGCATGAACGTGTTGACCATTTTTGAGTAGACCCAATATTTTGATGGATGCTAAGAGAAAGGCAATTGGACACTCGTGACGATACCACAGGTATCACTTGCCTCTGATAGTTCCCCAGAGCATCCAATCTGCTACAGTGATTTCGTAACCAGCGAGGAATGTACGGTACGCGAGATGATCATCCAACGTGTCAAGAGCACTGAGAATGTCGGGAACTGCCGTTATTGTCGGCAGCGCTTTTGCTAATGCAAAGTACGTTGATACCTGGGAATTATGAGCTTCAAGAAGTATGGGGAAGATATTGGACAACCTTTGTGCTCTCTCCGTCTATACCTGCGCTCTTGGCCAGGATCGTGACTATCTCCTCTTCAGTGGCGTATTGATCACCATCTAGATCAAGTAAAACTCCTGTTATCGTCTCATCGAAGTTAAGCTCGGCCTTTTGAGTGTATGTCGCAACCGCGAGGGCAGCGTAAGGAAATGGAGATGCCTTTGTTGACAGCGACAACGACATTCTGTCAGGTCTAACGTCCAATCGTCGGTGTGTAGTACTACGAGTGTTGCTGGGCGGCGATCTTATCTTCAATGAGAACTACAGGGTGAACTCGTGCTCTTTCTGAGTCGATGGCTTGATTCCTGAGGACCATCCAAGTCAGACCAGGACCAGGACAACAGCCTGCGTATGTACCACTCACTGGCAATGAACTTTGGACAAGGGTTAGACTTGTAGTAAATCAGTGGTACGGTATGATCCGAACTTGAATTAGACTACACTGTGACACCAAAGGAGTCATTCTGACTCGATCGGATCAGTTGAAAGTTTTCTCCTTCTTGTTTCACTACGTTTCCAAAAAAAAACTGCCACCAGTCATGGGTTGTATGCTGTGAGTTGCAGTAATCTACTTGCATTGACTGTCTAAGCATCTCCTCTCAGCATCGATCCTTCTCAAAAGTACAAGCCGTACACGCCTCTAAAGCTAGTCGGCCGCACATGGCCAACCAAAACATTTGTTAAAGCTCCCATCTGGCTGTCCACCGATCTCCGCGATGGAAACCAAGCCCTCGCAAACCCCATGACAGGGAATCAAAAACTAGTATTTTTCAGGCTGCTGGTAAAGTGCGGTTTCAAGGAGATAGAAATCGCATATCCTGCCGCCAGCGACACCGAGTTTTCCTTTGTTCGATACCTCGTCGAGCATGATGAAATCCCGGATGATGTGTGGATTCAGGTGTGCAAAATAAAAATATCAGGCCTATCCAGTAGCTTGTACTCATCCTCGTCATCTTAGGTCTTGACACCAGCTCGCGAGGATCTCATAAGACGAACGTTTGACGCTGTAGCAGGCGCGAAGCATGTCATCATCCACATGTATAACGCAACTTCTCCCATGTTCCGCAATGTCGTTTTCAAGAACTCGAAAGATCAAACGATCGACCTTGCAGCACACCATACTGATCTAGTTCGCGAATTAACCAATCAGTATGCGATCTCTCATGGTACTACGTTCCGATACGAATACAGCCCGGAAACATTCTCCCAGACCGAAGTCGATTTCTCGGTAGCTATCTGTGAGGCAGTCAAGACTGCTTGGGGAAAAGCTGGCACCGGCAATCAGCGAATAATCTTTAATTTACCCGCAACTGTGGAGATAGGGCCACCCAACCACTATGCAGACCAGGCAAGTCACCTACAGTAGCTTTCCCCCAGAATTCCCTTGACACCTTCATAGATTGAATATTTCTGCACTCACATCTCAGAACGAGAAAAGATAATCGTCAGTTTGCACCCCCATAACGACCGGGGGACTGGTATTGCAGCTGCCGAGCTTGCCGTTCTTGCAGGCGCCGATCGAATAGAAGGCTGCTTGTTCGGCAACGGCGAACGGACGGGAAACGTTGACATTGTCAACCTTGCACTGAATCTCTACACTCAAGGTATCCACCCTCACCTGGATTTCAGTGATATCCAGAGCATTATCGATATCGTCACGCAATGCAATGATCTTCCTGTCCACCCCCGACATCCCTACGCTGGCGAGTTGGTCTTCACTGCGTTCTCTGGTTCACACCAAGATGCTGTCAAGAAAGGTTTCGAAGAACAGGCGCAACGGCATGCTCGAAATCTCGCGAATGGCGGGGCACAAATGTGGGACATACCTTACCTGCCACTCGATCCCGCCGATCTCGGATGCAGTTATGAGGCTGTCATCCGTGTTAATTCGCAGTCTGGAAAAGGGGGTGTCGCCTACCTTGTCAAACAACACCTCAATCTCGACCTCCCCCGCAAGATGCAAATCGCCTTTTACCATCTCATTCAGGCCATCTCGGATCGCGAGGCAAGAGAGGTGACGGTAGAGGACATCACGACTACTTTCCGCAGCACATATCACTTTGGAGGACCGAAGTACGAGGGTAGATTGGCACTTGAAACTTTTTTTGTCACTGCTGAGCCGTCATCGGAGCCGTCGGACACCGATGAGGCTGTAGACGAACGCCGCCGGTTTGATGGCACGCTGTCTGTTGACGGCATGCTCCGAGTCATACGAGGAGACGGAAACGGACCGATATCTGCCCTGCTCAACGCCCTCCACGGCCATCTTGACATCAACCTGACTTTGCGCGAGTACTCCGAACATACCATTGGTGAAGGCCAGACTGCCAAAGCAGCCTCATACATAGAGCTTGTCGCCACTAAAGAGAATGTCAAGGAGACACGCAGTGCCTCGCAGTCGTGGTGGGGTGTTGGTGTCGATTCCGACATCACTGCGTCTGGTTTACGCGCAGTCCTCAGCGCCGTAAACAGCGCCATCGGTGACCGCCCCTTGCCCGAGCTGAAACTGAGCATCGGGTTCGACTCGACGACAGGCCAAGCGGACGTGGCGAATGCGCTCGTCAACTCATTGAAGATACAACTTCCTCGCAGGCTCCAGGTTGCATTCTTTGAAGCTGTACAGCGTGTTGCCCGGGGCACGGGTGGACAGATCTCCTACGAGGACTTGACCAAGTTATTTGAAGAGAGATATGGCTACGAGAATACCAAGTCATATCGATTCGAACTGCAATCGTTTGACTTTGCAAAGTCAAACATCGGTGGACGGCGTCAAATTACAGCGGAGTTGCTCGTCGACGGGGAGGTGCGGAGAGTCTCTGGAGAAGGCAATGGGCCATTGTCTGCTGCTGTGGCTGCGTTGCACACGCAAATCCAAGGCACTCTCTCGATCAGGGAGTATACCGAGCACTCGATAGGTGAGGGTGCCGATGTGAAGGCCGTCTCTTTCGTGGAGCTGGTTTACGAGGTTGAGGGAAGGAAGAAAGAGTCTGCCTGGGGTGTGGGCAGCGACTCTGACATTACCGCGTCCGGCTTACAGGCAGTTATGAAGGCCGCAAGCAGCCTGAACGTCGTGTGACACAGCGTAGCGGAATGAAGTTTTCTGTGTGTGCATTAGTCTGTACTAAGTAGTAGCTCACCCAATTGGAAAGCTGTCACAAAGTCCAAGTGTCACATGTCACGCGCCGCCATTCTCGACGAGCTTGGCCGATCCTGCAGTTCAGCACCGTCATGTCCACCTCGAATCCACGCTCGCCGACGCGTCCATCCTCTTCCCGTTACTTCCAACCGGGCAGCCTCTCAGGCTCACAGCCGTTTCTCAATAACCTTAATCCAATGAGTCGCACCTATCAAGGGTACACGCAAGCAAGCCAGTCTCCTGTGATGGAAGAGGAGAACGAGAACGAGACCGCAGAGGAACAAGATATCGAAGCCGGCCACACGGTCCCGTGGTCCACCTCCCGTACCAGCAGTGCCTCCGTCAAGGCGCAGAGTAAACGCAAGGTCTCATGGGAGACTGGCGGAGACGTCTCGGAGATGAATCCTCTACGACCAAATATACGCCGCGAAGACAAGTCGTACGAGCAGGATACATCTGATGACGAGGTCCCGCAGAGCTTCATGATCGAGGCCTCCCGTTCGCCCCGCAGGCCTTTGCCGTCCAGTGTGAGCAATTCAAATAAGAGAAAGGTTCGTTCACAGCCGTTACACTCAACCTCGGCGAGGTCCCTCGCACGGGAAAGTTATCCTTCGCTCCCAGTATCAATACCCCCTCGACCGTCCGAGCTGGATGTCGATGTGCCACCACAGCCCCCTCCAAACCAACCATCTTCCCCCAAACCTCTACGCGGCCTAGATGCGTACGAACGTGCTCTTTGGAATTGGGTCAATGTCTACAATCTCGACGCATTCTTGCAAGAGGTTTATATTTACTATGAGGGGAAGGGAATCTATTCAATAGCCCTTACCCGGGGGCTCAACATCCTGTCAGCACTTCTTGGTGTATTTTACATATCGAGGCTGACGGTGAGCACGCAGCACAGTCGGGTTTGTCATCGCCTTCTCGACATTCTTGTTGGGGTGTATCGATTATAAACGTATAACCCGCGATAAAGTCACCCGTCTTCCTGAGGCCGTCGTTGATCGCTGTGTTGCCAAGTCTGTTTCTCCACATCATAAGTACACAACTCTTCTGATCCGGTAATCTTAGGTTTTCCGGTGTCACCTTATTATTCTTCATCCTTTTTACTGCTTTTTACGTCTGGCAAATCATGTCATTCGCATTTGAAGTCTTGCGCCTAGTGGATATGTATCGCTTCTACACCCATTTACTCCGCATACCAGATGTGAAAATTTCCATCCTTTCTACTATTCGTTGTGCTTACCGTTTTGTTTATCCATGCAGGCTGATATTCAAACGATCTCATGGCCTGAAATAGTTCGTCGGATACGTGCCATTCGCGAAGACAATCCCATCAC
>JBBPQT010000523.1:0-14240 GCA_038092715.1 Boletus smithii | reverse complement strand
CTATCACCGCACAGCTGGACAAACTCAGAAAATCGCTCAAAGAGCAACGTGCTCGAGAGCGTCAAAACAGAGGAGCGCGATGGTATTATCGCACGCGCCTTTACATTGTATACCTGTTTTTAACACGCCTACAGATCGGAATCGATCTTTGGTTCAGGTTGGCACAGATGACCCAGGTGGACTATAGGTTTCGTTAGCCGCAGCGTATACATCGAACCGCAGTGGTTTGAGACAGAGCACATCATAACCACGCCTGGCTGATTCAACCAATGTCATCCGAACGCCGTTCTATGTGCGAGGGTGAATAGCCACCGTCTTCAGTCAAAAGCCTCGACTTTAGTGATTCGCGTTTCCGCAAGCAAAACGAATATTCTTATGGAGACGTTCATTGAAATCCAGACGCTCCAGATTGTTTTTCCAGTGTCTTCGTGGTGGTGCAGTTTGCATGCTCAATCTGGTTGTCCGAAAGCAGAAGTGGCTGTGACATTGGAAATTTGAGACGAAACGTCGGACTTTCATTTTTGGTCCCTAGCAATGTGACGATCAAATTTGCAGAGATTCCACTTAAATTTCAAGATACTTTATCGCTTGACGACTCCACCAACCACAGGCTGTAACTTAAGCTGTCCAGTCTGTTCAGAAAATGCATGCAGCACGACACTGTCAATGCGCAATGGCATGATGCTAACGTGTACATTACATAGTCACTAGCACTGCGTACACGCCAAGTCTTAGCCCTCTCCATTTGTTCCCAGGTACATAAGGTACTTAAGATACATAATGGTTTAAGTAAGACGGTGATGTAAATAATCGAGCAGACGAAAAGTAGCTTATCACTGTTTTTAGGGGTGAGCGAGGCCACTGTAGTAAGCAGGGCAAAGGTCTTTCCACGCGTCTAACCCATCGTTAAGTCGAGGAGCCCACTGGAATGTTAGAAGCCGGACTCACCGTTCACGGGATCACTCTGGGCGGTGTCACTGGGATCTTCAGCGAACACGACTGCCATACCCCTAAACAAATGAGATGATTGAACAACGATTCACAACAAGTTGCTCACCTCTGCAAATGCCAATCGATGTGGCTGGTGAAACCAGGAGTCAGATACCGATCGTTGAAATCAGTCAAAACCATACCAATGGAGGAACCAAGGCCCTGAGTTGTCGGTCACAAACCGGATGGTGACGTTATCTGTATTAGAGCCGATGTTGACGGTATCACGCTGGACAGGGTCGATATAGTTGTATTGTGCCGAACCGGCGCTCCTCACGACATAAAAGGCGTGCTGGATAGGTTGAGTTCATGAAGATTTTGCGACAATGAGGATGACTTACACCGTGCAGGTGGAACGGATGCTAACATGGCTATCAACATAGAACATAAGGGGCAAGAAAGTGCATACCGGCGTTGCAAGAAACGTTGTTGGAAAGGCTACCTCGATGACCTTGTTGAGCGGTAGAGTATACACTGTGCCTTGGCTGGCCAAGGCTGCGATTCCTCTCGCTCCACTCAGAATCTGCAGGAGAGTCGGCGTATCTGGTGGGGTATAGTTGAAACCGTTGATGTAGTACTCGAGAGTGGTGGTGTTCATAACTCCGACGAGGTTGATGGAAACGTCAGCTCCTCCAGGGTATGGCAGACCTGGTACTACCGGATTGTCGCGTGCATGCAGCGCAGTTTCATTGAGCTGGTTGACAAGAGGCCATGTCCTGTTCGTTGGTTCCTCGACCGGTGCGCCGGCATACCTAAGAATCGCCGAATTTAAGCCATTTGTAAAGTTTGATGGATAGCTTCCAGGTAGTGCTCGTATCCAATAATTATCCACTGGTTGGTTCGCCTCTAGAACGAATGAGTACCGCTGTCCGACAAAAATTGCGAGCGAGTCGGCGGAATAAGGAATTATAGCCTGTCCGTCAGCTTCGATGACAGTGAAATTGTGGTTATCGATGGAAAAGATGATATGCGGCTTGCACCCCATGTTGATCAACCTTATGCGATATCTCTTGCCCTGCTCCACATTGGTGACAGACAAAGTTGTGTTTGGGCCTCCAGGGTACCGACCCATGCCATTAACCAGTATTCCGGCTGGATTGGCAGCAGCTGCAACATCATATGCGTTGATGTGATACCTGGACTGTGTCAAGCAACCGGTGAAGAGTGTGCCCAACACCAACTTACCAATCCAACAGCGTGATTATTGTCGAGTCTAGAAAAACGTCAGGCGATGTCAAAAAAGAACGATTCAGAACGCACTGTCATCGACGTCGTACATGAAGCGGTACGGATCCTGAGGGTCATAAATGACAATCGGGCCACGAAGGCCATCACAATACTGAAGGTTGTAATGAGAATGATACCAGAACGTGCCAGACTGGTTCTGCGCATTAAACTGATAGAGGAACGAATTTCCAGGAACAATAGGACATTGAGTCACGAAAGCAGCACCATCGAAGGCATTCGTATGGTGTTGGAACAGACCGTGCCAGTGCTTTAACCAGCCTTGAGCATCAATATGACTCAACGACACAAGACCTTACCACGGAGGTGCTGGTGTTCAAGGCCTGGTCCGAAAGTTGATTTTGGACATTGATTTCCAGGCGGTCACCCTTGCAAGTAAAAGAGTGGGTTACCACACACGCGTATATATATTGTGGAACCCTACCTTCTCCGCTGTGATGAGTGATCCGGGAGTCTCACCATTGACGACAATGGCACTGAACGTAGGGTGAGCGCATGATGACCAAACAGCTTGCTTGGAACTCACCGCCTGCTAAATCCGTCGGGAGCCACGACTGCATTACTCAGAACAAGCTCCGTCTGGCGCCTCACAGCACCGGCGTAAGAAAAAAGAGCGCCGAGAGTCCAAAGCTTCAGGAGTGGATGCATGCCCACTATTCGGTTTCACCTAGAAGTTAGGATCCCCACACACGATCCTTTTAATGCAGGGCTGCTCCACGTAATGGAATTTAAAAGCTGGAACCCATGACGACGGCTCCATGGGTACAACTTTGAATTGACGCAACCACAGCCGCAGTGTTGTATGATGCGGCGGCGTTTTATGTATGTAGCCGTCGGGCCAACACCAAAACCGCTGTAACTTATCGTAAAGACCAAGGGTGCCCATGAAACTAGTCCTTTTTGAGCGATTTCAACCGAGAATTTGGCGTAAGCCTATCTGTAAAGCTGTGAAAGCAATGTACCCTAGAAGACACTCACCCTGCCATTACGCACTGGGATGTTCAAATCGGTATTCTGAAAAGCGCATTTTCCGAGTCATGGGTTTTGGTTGTTCTGCTTCAAGTTGGTAGCCGAATAAGCGACTGGTAAGCAGACACCCCACTGGCAGTCTGCAGATCCATCGTAGAGCCGTCAAGCGATAACATTACTTGAAACCGTCTTTGCAGATTTGAATTTGAAGAATTTGCCAGCACGTCTACCTTACTATTAGCGATCAGGAAACCGGTGTAATTATGATCAAGATCTAGGGGGTTTACGTTTTGGCGCTCCGCCGCTTTCCATCCGCAGGTACGAATTAAAATGACTCATCTTGTTCAGCAAACTTGAAGCACAGGAAACCGCGTTCATTCCCATGAAGTACGGAGGGATGATGAAATACTAATAACATACAGGTTTTGAAGGGAATCACTACTAGTACTACACATTGTAGCGATACTCAGGTCCAATTAGACACAAAAGTTCTTTTGTTATTCCAAGTGATGGTCACAAGCAGCACTTGAAGTTCGAATCATTTTTTGCGTTTGGCCGCTGATTTAAATTCACGCTAGTTAATTCGGTAGAAAGATGGGGATAAGACGACTCACCATTCTCTATCGCCGAAGGTGCCTTTCGTTTTGTCCCAGCTTTGTTGTCATCTGCTGCCGATTTCGTCGCAGCCTTCTCGGATGCTTTGAGACCGGAACTTGCGAGAGCGCACATTTCGTCTGTGCATTTAGGACAGAACCATTCGCCTTCCGGAATAGCCTGCAGAGGAGGGTCAAGGCAGCCAAGATGGTAAGGGTGATCACACTTGACGAAGCATGGTCAAGCAGGGTACGCCAATATGTAAAAAAGCCACACCTTGTCGCACTCTAGTGCAGGGTCATCGTCTCCGTTATCTTTGTTGCAAACGAGGCAAAGTTCTGGTGCATCGACTTCAGGGTGTCGAGGAAGATCAGAAAATTTCTCGTTAGGCTTTGCGAGGAACAACGTAGTATGTTGTCCAGCCGCCACGCTGAGATGTAACTCAGTTATCAAGATATTCGCTCTTGATATCAAACAGATGGCGGCTGACCTGAAAACTTCAATCCCGGCAAGAGGTTGGTGTCTGGTTGGTTTGGTTGCGCTTTTCGGTTCGTCAGGGCCCAAGCCTAGTTCGCCTGCAAAGGCATCAGCTCCAAATCAGGAAAGGGCACGGAACTCCATACCATTAGCAGCATTCTGACCATAGGCAACCGTCATAACGCCATCTTCCTCGGCAGTCAATGCGAAGTGGGTAACACCCCCACAACCCGCGTGAGAAATCTTGCATCCCCTAGCAAAAATTGCTTAGGTATTAAGGTTAACATCAAGCTTAACGAGCGGCACACATGAGGTCCTGGATGTAACGGAATGAGGAATATGGCGATCCAGACGACCCTGGCGGAGCGTAAGTTGATCGGACAAAAAAACATGACATTCAGGTCTACCTTCTCCGCTATTTTTCCACTGCATGATTGTCAAAAAGGTATGAAGCTGCATAGTGTGATCCGACAATCCGATCGCATACCTTTCCGGCCATCCAATATATACGTTGCTTGTCGATGATAACAGTGTTTGTAGGACCAGCCACAATTTGGGATCCCATTGTCATCTCATTTGGACCAGCAAACTAACGAAGTAAACATGCTTAGCGTTTATTGAGAAACACAGTCATCACTATACCTGTGGTACAACTTTTGGGATCAAGGCGTCCTGTTGATTACCAAGACCCAGCCGACAGTAACCGTTGTAACCCCAAACATACACCACTCTGCTAGAACGCTCAGCGACGGACATGACCAATCTAGATCAACACTTACCCCTGAGCGTCCATTGCTACACTATGTTGGGCTCCACAGACAATGTCGGTGATAGTTTTATCATCTAAACCCTTTACGGGTACTGGCTAAGTTTTGAGTGGGATGATTATATGCAGAAAGAAAATCACGCAACCAGGCTCCGTTTCAATATCGTACGCCGTCTTATTTCCAGTGGTGATGTGTTCGCCCGTTCTGCCATTGCCTAGTTGTCCTTTCTCCCCGCTTCCAAAAGAGAATACTTGGAAGGTTTGATTTCAGCTTAACACATCACTCGCAAAAGCCTACCTTTTCCGTCCTCGGTCAGGACAATGGAAAACGTAATACCTGCACCAGCCTTCACCACGCGTTGCCGTTCCCCGTTCACGTATGGTCCGTCTGTAGATTTGAACGCTGTTATCTGAGGAGCCACAGGATGACCGCACTGTCAAACGACCCATAAGCACAACCGTTCAGAGAAATGGTAAAAAAGCGAGCACTCACTTGTCCAAGGTTATTTGCCCCAGCTGACCAGACGTTTCCTTCGCTGTCTACCAACAATGCGTGGCTTCTTCCGCACGCTGCATGCACAAATTTAACTCCTTTTTTCGCGCCAAGTTCGGTTGCGAGCACACGTCTGGGTGTATTCTCAGATATGAAGTCGACGCCAGCGACACCCAGCGCACACGGTACATTTCGACCAAACATCCACGCGGCTCCATCGATGTCGAGCGCAATAAAGTGACATGCACAGCACGAGGTATGGATGGTCGTTATCTTGACATTGCTTAAGGAGCGTAGTATGTGAGGTTCAAGAAGGTCGGGTCTACGAGAGGCTAGTGAAGGGGCTATGTTTTCAAGGTTCAATAGTGCACGCTTACGCCTCAGGATTGCCCTCGCCCTTGCCTCCACGCTCCTTTCGACCCAGCTTTGGCCTGAAAACAAGCCAAGTAAGCCGTGAACGCAGCTCATACGATTGACGCAGGGAGTTACCAATCAGTCCCACCACAAATTAACACTAAAGTTCGATTCGATCAGTAGTGTAAACGTGTCAGGCACCTGATAGACATACCTCGTCCCCATTGTGCTTCCTTGGTGGTATCCGAAGAAAGTAACGCAGTCATAGTCATGTGCAAATTTTAGGTCCTTGAAGTCAGAAGTTACCCACCACTGGGTGTTTGTTCAACCGCTAATACCACCCGCCGATTGCTGCATTAGGACTTCTGTCTGGCGCTCTATCTACGACGAAAATACTATCTCATTGACAGGATGCTCAATGCAGTTCTACAAAATGATTCGGGGATTTAGACTCGAGAGTTAAATAGTCAGTACACTCGACCATAGGCTCTATACCCCATATACATATCAAGCCTCTTCCGGGAAACCGATCAACACTACAAATTTATCAGTATCAAAGGAGGAATGAACAGACTCGTGCAAACTGACAGATAGTGGTCCCAAAGCGGACTATCTGGCACTGGGCCAAAGCACAGTTTAGCTACACAGGCTGTGCAATATCCACCACGGCGTAAAGCTCACCTCAAAATCGTCACCGCAGAGAACAACACAATCGCCATGCACTAACGTCATAGAGATCTCGGGGACAAAGGCTCTCTTATCTTTGATGACTTTGTTATGAACAAGTCCTTGCTTTGGTTTGGCGACTTCGCGATATGCCATCTCCATTCCGGGACCAGAGTGTGAAGTGTTCGAGTCGGTTATCGCAACACTACCAGCGTCAAAACCGCGACCCTGACGTACCATATCCGTAGCAGCAGCGGATTCGTCCACATCTTCAACAACAATCGGCAATTCATTTGCCTCGGGCCCGGGGGTGAACGACGCTTGATTTTCACAATCCTGCTCTAGGTGGCGCGAGGGTCCTGCACCAGGCTCTGTAGGCGGAAGTCCTGTTCGATCCTCGTCTTTAGCGCGTCCCTTGCCCTTATCTGATGTGGTCGATTCCGCGACGTCTTTGTATCCCCCCTTTGGAGTCAAGTTTAAAACCACTTCCGCCCCTAGACAGTGAACGACAGCGGGGGATTTACTTGCGCGGAGCACACTTCCCTAATGTCGGCGTGAGCAGATTACCCACCCGCAGAGTATTTGAACCGACCCTCTTAGATCCCGAGTTGACCCATGCTTGCATGCGTACCTCGCCAAATCGAGGTTTGTCCATTTCTCCATACCGGTGGACAAAATCGCAGAGTGTGTGGTAGGCGATACGGACACAATCAGGTGTGCCCATCGGTACCGTTGCTTTTGACCCGTCACTCGGGTGTGATAACCTGGTAGTATGGATAAAGTAAGGGCCTTAACACGGTCCAAACGTCAAGCTAAGAATAAATGTATAGACATACACGGCACTTACTAGAACGATCTTCCTTGCGCAAAAGCACCTCACGCTGAATCCTCTCGAGCAGAGCAGTGGCGTCTTCTTGAAGGTGTCCCTGATTCCCGGTGAATATATGACACAGGGTTACACCATCTTTGACGCCGTAGTTCCAGGACTGCATGCCATCGTCCCAGATTGTACGGGCGGTAACGACGACCGAAGGGACACCATTTGTAGGTCGAATAAGGGTACTAGATTGGTAAGGATCCCGAAGACTTGACAAGGAATCAACTTTTCCTTGGGGGACGCATTTCTCACGCGTAGACTTTCTGGTTCTCAGTCATACATACATATGAAGATACAAACAAACTTACCCGGCACTTAATACTTTGACATATTTGGTGACGAAAGAACTCCTGGATATTAATCATACCACACGACTTACAAAACCATCCCCGTGGAAATGATTCGCTGGGGTGGAACTCGGCAAGAAAATCCAGAGGTATGTAGCTGAAAAATTGCATCCTCAAATCTCTTGGATGGTAAGGGGTTGTGTTGTCGGCCTGTGACGATGCATCTACTGGATGAAACCACCAGGGATGCAACAAATTCCTGGTGGTACAGAGCGACGCCGAGTCCGAAGTCATATCCGACGAAGGAATTGTGTCACAGTCAAATAATGCATCTTCACCTCCCGGAGCCCACTGGAGAGTAATACTCCAGCAAACCCGTCCTTGCACGACTCCGGTAACGGAAGGAACATCATGCCGGATCACTACATGCTACAATCTTGTCAATAGCAGTCAGGGTGAGATATCTGTAACTCACGTGCAAGTCAGAAATAAAGAAAAGTCCCATGCATAAATATACATATTCTGGGGGGAGATTGCATGGCACAAGCTCAGAATCACGCGATATCCACAGCAGTAAAGGGATGAACCGAAGTTGAGAGTTCAGCAATGTTTCCACTTCGGGGGGTTTGTTGAGAGGAATACGTGGTTGGAAGTTAGCCTGGGGTGTCGTATGGTGGATGTGGGATCCATTGAACGCAGGGCATGGCTGGGACGGCGGCGAGTTCTCTGGAGGGGAAAGTGGATGGGAGGGATATAGCTGGGCCGGACAGTCCGCTGACACCAAGTCATCTGGTACTGCATTGTGGATCGGACTCCCTCTAGCATGGGACTCGCGGGTATATCGTTCGTACTGCGGTATGCCTTCCGAGGGTAGTATTCGTGCGTCAAACGTCGATGCAGAAACTGCCACGTGTATTGGAAACAACCCGGTTCTGGGTAAACATGAACGTTGCGAATCCTGAATATTTAGTATGTTAACACATGGACTCCGTCCGAGAAAGGTTCTACCGTCGTCTCAGCTTCGCGGTCGAGGGTATTATCTGGGGAAAGCACCATGGATTGTAGTTGGGCAGAGCCTCCAGTGTCCGATTTAACAATAGGCTCGAGCTCAAAATCATAACAGGAAAAATCCCATAACCTTGAACGAGCATACCACCGGTTTGCGATCAGGCGACAAATGATGAAGGAAGAGTGCTCACAGGTCAATGCTCAATGTAGTAGAGTTTATCCAATGACCATGGGCATAATTAGTATCAAGTAAGAGTATTGGGGTTTCGGACTGAAACCAAGAAAAGCCGACGGTTGTTCTCGCGAGCTCGGGGAATACTGTCCGAAGCCCCTCAAGTGACTACAAACGATGATATGAGCCTCGGATGCTTGAAACATGGAACTGTGTTAGCCTCACGTTGGTCCAGACTCGTGGAATCGGAGTGTCAGATGGCTCCCGGGAGGATTTTTCATCTTGGACACGCGAGTTGATGACAAGTGCCCATTTCAGGGCGCTACGTTCGGCGGCCGATACCACCGTCGACGCCGAAGGACCCAGTCCTGATACTTCCGAGCATTCCGTATCCATTTCTTCCGATAGGCAACGTGTCTTTCCCTTTCGCGAGTTAGTCTTAGCCTGTGTTTTCTTTCGCGGCGGAATAGAGTCGGATCCAGGGCTCAGAGGACGTTTTGACCCAGAAGGCATCCGCCTGATGCGTGTCCGGCCCGCGGTAGGCTCTTGGGTGGAGGAAGAAGCCCCCGAGTTTTCACATGTCCCACTCGTATTCTGCTTCCTCATCATCGTGGGTCTTCCAACCCTGGGACGAGGGAGCCTCTGGTAGCCTTCCTGAGCAACTCCACAACTCAACTCGGCTTTCTGGCACCGCACGCAAGCTGGTCGCGCGCGGGAGCAAGCTTGTTTAAGCAATTTGCACCGTTTGCAGCTAAACGGGACGACCAAGATGGTTTCTATCGTGCCAGTTGCCTGTTTTTCATCGAGTTCAAAAATTGCCTGGGGGTCGATGACTTCATGGTACACTTGCGGGTCGGGAGGTGTGGATGGACGCCGAACAGAGGACACGACTTGGGGGGCCGATTCCCAACCGCGTGCCAAGTCCGGGATGGCACTGGCAGTAATATCCAGCTCGTTGCGGTCGAAATGATTGAGCCCAGCTTGATTGGACTGCATCTCTGAGTTTGTATAACTTCAGATGAGGTCAGTGGTTGAACGAGAGCCTGGGACCGAATGATTGATAGAAATCAACAATAACCCCAAATAGACCCCAACTGAGTCGCAATCATTCCCGGATCGACACGCGGGTCATTGTTATCGCATTCAATAAATAGTACGAAGTCACCATCAACACCGAAAAAAAACTGTTTAAAAAAGCCACGGTCCATGTATATCGGAGCTAAGTATCGAGACATGAACGAGGGTGATGAGCGTAGCATGGGGTACAAGACAAGGTTGACGTCAGCATTCATCGGAACAACCTGAAGCCTGGCAACCTCAATTGGTACATAGTTGATCCCAGTAGCCTTCATCCGAGGATCAAAAGGACAATACGAGAGAAATGAAGATGAGGACCTACTGGGGATCACCTGGCTTTCTTGCGCGGATGCCTCAGCAGGAGCCTCTGCCATTATGGCTGCGAATCCACTGATCACAGTAAAGTCAGTTATCAACCTGGTCCATAGCCACAATTTACGCACCCGGCAAGGTGAAAGTCAATGTGGCTAGCAACAAGTCTTGTGTAAACATTTGCAACTCTACATCCGTGAAATCAACTTACCAGTGGAGGAACCATGGTCCGGGGTTATCCGTCATGAAGCGAAATGTGACATTGTCGTGGTTCGCTTGCAACCCTATAGATACGGTGTCCCTTCTGACGGGGTTCACAAAATTATAGGTGCTGCTTCCAGGAGTTCTGATGACATCAAAGGAGTGCTACAGATCAACTTGGTCTCATGCGTGTAAAAGGTGTCAAAAAATACATACACCATGGAGATGAATCGGGTGCTGTTAATGCAAATCTTGTGAATGACGTGCGGAGAGAAGTCTGGAGAAAGGCTTACGGGTCCACCAATCGCACCACCGGATGAAAGGTCCGTCGCAGGAATGCTGATTTCGATGACCTTTCTTCGCGGGAGGACATAAACACTCCCATTTGGGAGTAGCTGCGACGGGTCCCGAGCACCGCTCAGAATTTGTAACAACACAGGCAGTGGCGGATTGGAATACGAGACGCCATTGATCGTGTATCCTATTGAACTGAGCCCGGGAATCAGATTGATGTTCACATCTGCCTTGCCTGGTTCTGGAACACCGGGTGCGCCGGGGGAGATTAAAGGGTGGGCATTACTATCGTTGTAGGGAAGCACGTATGGTCCGTGCTCTGTCGTGGGGTCCTGCGTTGGAGCACCCGCGTACCTCAAGATGGCGGAGCTTTGCCCACCATCAAAGTTCAGGTTCCCATCATTAGATAGGGCACGAATCCAGTAGTTTCCCACTTTCTGGTTGGCAGTTACCACGACGGAATAGCGTTGACCGGCGAAGACGGCTATCGAGTCAACAACCAAGGGCTTCGTCTCAACACCGTCCGTCTCGATGACTGTCATTGGATGGCCATCGATTGTGAAGTTCAACCACGCATGACATAACGCCCCAACAATACGGAAGCGATAACGTTTCCCTTCCTCGACATTGATGACAGCGAGTGGTGATAATGGTCCACCGGGGTAGCGGCCAAGTCCATTGATGAGTGTCGAATTTGCTATAAACGGAGGCAAGCCCAACATCGTGGAGGGTGTATGAAACCTCCAAAAACAAATGTGAGCACCAATCGTGAGAATAGCATGGCATCACATACCAGTCAGAGATGGTGATCACGGTATTGACTAATCGGTTTAAGAATGCCTCCACTAATACCTTAAAAGGACACACGCACCGTCGTCAATATCATACAAGTCTTTATGTGGGTCGTCTGGGTCATATATAACCAGCGTTCCTCTGAGTCCATCACAGTACTGGGTCGAATCATGGGAGTGATACCAGTATGTACCAGTCTGGTTCTGTGCGTTAAACTGATGCAGAAAACTTTTGGATGGTTTTATGGGGCACTGAGTAACACCCGAAGCACCATCAGCCCAGTTGGACTTTTTCTGGAATATACCATGCCAGTGCTGCCACGAAATCAGCATCAGAGCGTACTGAAAATGTTGGCCACACTGACCACACTCGTGTTAGTGTCCATTGTCGTGTCATTGAGCAAGTCCACCACGTTGATTTTGAAGTTATCGCCCTGCAGAATCAGGTGTCAGGACTCAGCGACTCCAAGTCATGAAAAAAAACCTTTACTTTCATGGCAGCAATCAGCGGTCCTGGGAACATTCCTCCAGCAAGTACAGTTCTGAAGGACGTCAATTCAATACTCTGAGCACAATATTATAACACTACTCACGATCGCGGGAAACCGTCAGGAGCAATGACCTTGTTGACGATGTTCAACTCCGTCACGGGGCCGAGAATGTTGGGCTCGTTCAAGGGCCGTCTTCGCGACTCGAGGGTAGCGAAAACTGGGACTATAGACAAGCAACCAGAGACCAACACCAGAACATGAGAGAGTTTAAGTTGCATGGTGGCGATCCCCTTTAGAGGGCTGTAAAGCAGTAGCAGTAGCAATGAATCAAGTTCATATCCCTGGTGACCCTTTTAACGTGTAGAGAGGCGAGCAGTTCCCCGGAGCTGTCCATTCTTGTGCTATTAGTACACTTGCGCTACTATATCGTACTAGATACTACTTACGGCGCACATATCACGTACCTCGGTTTGGCGGTGCAGGGACAATCGCGAGCCGGACAAGCGGAGATTGCTGGGATGCTGTACTAGTAGGAGCCTTCAGTAAAGTAGTTAGCCGAGAAGACTGCAAAGATTTCGGCAACACCTTGGCAACAGCAAGACTAAGAGCTAGTTCGGGAGCCCGATCATGGCAGAAAACTCTGGAATTGAGACTTGGCTGTTTGCTGCATGTGATGGCTTGTTCAAACGGAACTTGAATCTACAAGTACAGTGGCAGCATAGCATTACTATGACTAATCTTATCTTATCTCATGATCCCACTAGCAAGCAATGTACTGGACACTGGCAATGAGGATGAGGATGACCATCAGAAAAATAACATGCCGCTTATTTAAACTTAGTGTTACTTACACGCGCTTATACGTACTTACTGCAGTGTGCGAATCAAATGAGATTGGCTGTAATAATTTTTGAGGCGCGGCATGGTCAGATGAAAAAGGAAATCAGTGTAGTCACTCAGTGGGCGTGATTGGGTTCGGCAGATTCACATTGTACCAAGTCAGTCATGGCGAAGGCAAAGAAAAAGCGTACCATGGTAGGAAAGCCCACCAAGAGCAAGACAGCTTCAGATGGCCCTAGTGATGTTGCGAAGCTTACCATCAAATTGCCTTCCCTGAGATCAGGTAATCTCGCAAAGTTGACTGCTAGTCTTGGAGCAGCGGAGCAGGCAAGCACCTTGAGTCCACTTTCGGAACCATCACAATCGCCTGAGATCATCAGGGAGATAGAGGCTGATATGGTATGTATTCTCAACTTTATATTTGGATCTCTGGCGTGTCACTGACTCTATGAATTCAGCTGCCAGTCACCGAGTCTATTCTCACTCCAAGTCAGGCTGGCAATGGCTCGCCTACTAGCACCCCCAGAATCAAGCCGCTGGTGTTTGGTAACTTGCCTGTCGCTTCAAAGTTAAGTGCTCTAACTGATGGATATTGATCCTTATTCAATCTAGCTCCATCTCTGAGTCCAGAGATCCAATTTCTCAATCACACCCCCTCGTCCTTTCTTCAAAAGCGGCCACAGAAGGCCATCAAAGATCCTGTGCTGACTGGTCTCAATCCTCCAGCAAAGAAACTTAGAACAGACGGTCCAGGCACTAGTGCTGCAGCTACCACTACACACAAACCATGCTCCAACGACAATGAGGAATCTGAAGAAGAGGCTCATGATTTCACCGTTCATGTGCAAGTATATGAGACTACTATTGCCGAAAAGAAGCCAGGGCAGGGTGGAAAGACAATGGCGACAACAACTTTTGTGTTGAAGGGTCCATTCAAGTTCCATACAAATCTCAGCTTTGCCAAATTCAAGATGCAAGTATCCTCTACCCTATGCTGTGATTTCGGGGCACTTCCAGTCACGAAATTTGAGTGGAAATTTGAGGGACAGCCTCAGTCAGCTCCACGCAAAAATTTAGCTAATATAGCTGGGTTTGAAGCTCTCCTCGATGCCATCAATGCAAAGCATGCAACTGAGAATGTTGTTGTCTGGTTGTATACACCAAAGCCATCAAGCGAGTTGGAAGAAGATGCCAGTGTATGTGAACCCGACGCATATAGCCTACTTACTCACTCTGATGACACAATGCAGGCCGACAAGGTGCAGCACAACAGTGATAATGGAGGTAAAAATGTACTGTCTGGCAACAAAACACATATTGTAAGTGTCCGTTCAAG
>JBBPQT010000522.1:0-14266 GCA_038092715.1 Boletus smithii | reverse complement strand
ATCCGAAATCGCTGGGTATTTGATGCTAAGCCAGATGGCCGCAAGAAAGCCAGGCTAGTAGCCAAAGGTTTCTCACAGGTAGAAGGAGAGGATTTCGATCAGATCTTCTCTTCAGTTGTGCACTTTGAAACTGTGCATCTTATGATTGCACTAGCAGCACTAGAGAACTGGTACATATCCGGACTCGATGTATCAAGCGCCTATCTTTATGGCAAGCTAGATGAAGAGATCTACATGGAACAACCAGAAGGTTTCGCCAAGAAAGGGCAAGAGCACAAAGTGCTCCGACTTCATCGTGCCTTATACAGCCTTAAACAAGCAGGATTAGCTTGGTGGAAAGCGCTCAACGAGTCAATGATTGAACTTGGTTTCAAGCGGCTCAAATCCGAAGCTGGTATATTCCTATACAAACGAAAAGGCTCCCATGCGGTCGTAGCCATCGTTTATGTAGATGATGCTTTATTCTGCAGTCCCAACAAGAAACTTGTTGATGAGATCAAAGCCCACTTCATGCAGAAATGGGAATGTAGGGATTTAGGAGAAGCCAGAGAGTTTCTCCGCATGCGCATCCAAAGAAAAGGCTGCAAGATCTGTTTAGATCAATGCGCCTACCTTGATAAGGTTATTGAACGATGCAGCATGACAAATGCCAAAACGGCACCTACACCATTACCTGCCGGCTATTACCCAATTCCAAATCAGGGTACCGCAGATCCAGCCTTACGATCCAGATATCAGCAAGTGATCGGATCACTCCTGTACCTGATGCTCAGTACCCGGCCTGACATCGCCTATGCTGTTACAGCACTGGCTCGGCAATCAGCCAATCCTACCCCAGATCATCTAAGCAAAGCGCTGTATATCTGCCGCTACTTACTTGGGACTAGAAACTACTCCCTAGATTTTGATGGATCCTCAGGCCAAGGAATTATGGCTTGTACTGATTCTGATTGGGCATCAGAACCCTCCACGCGCCGGTCTCAGACCAGATACTTCTTTAAGTTAGCTGGAGGTATATTCTGATGGAGTTCCCATGCACAGAAATCTGTCGCTCTCAGATTGTAGCCACCAAGCAATCTGGATTTGCACCCTACTCATAGAACTTAGTGTTTTAAAGTCCGGTTCGGTCCGGTTTTTTTCCATTTTTGGAAATAACCAGACCGGAACTGGTCTTTGAAAAATGTCAATTGCATGGAACCGCAACCGAGACTGCTAAAGACTGGTTGCATGCAGTCTTGATTGTGGTTGCAGTCAGTTGCAGTCAGTTTGTCCTGGGACCGGTCATTGCTGTGCATTGGAACGTGCAAACCATGTTGCAAGTAGTATAAAAACAGAATCTAAGACATAGCCTAACACGACACTACTCCTACTCGATATGTCCACACCATGGAGGTCAAGCCGCACATCTCGCCCAACTGAAAAAGCTGCAGCGATGTCTCTAACGTTGAAGAAACATCCCAAATGCCACGAAAGCCCAAAACGAAAGCTCTCAAAACGAAAGCGCATGGAGTTGACTGACCAGTCTTTGACAGAAGATGAGCAGCCATGCAAAGTCATTTCAGATGATGAAGAGCACGTACCAGTTAAGGGCCCTTTCAAAGGGAAGAGACGTTCCAGCTCCCATGGTAGCCGTGTGGCCAGCTCGCTCTATTCAGCAATCTCTGATGAAGAGGAGGTCCCATTGTCTGAGTCGGAAAGCGGGGATGATGTTATAGAACTGACGTCTATTGCCGCAAAGTCGTCCACAAGGGCGTCGAGTGTTTCTAGCAAGCACATGGAAAGTGGAGACGAGGACAAAGAGGCAAGTGAGATTGGTACTCACAGCCTGCAAAGCTAAGTTCAGTACAGAGTGATGACGATGCACCCACATTGCCAGGACTTCACCCAATCAAGAAACAGAACGCAGCGGATATGCTCACCATTTTTTCGGACCATTGTACAGTGAAGTTCTGCCATGTGAATGGTCTGGTTCAGTCACTACAAGGAAGGTGGTGCAGTGTTTGCAAGTGAGTTTGATGTTCTGAGTCGAGCAATATACAATACTCACCACTGACAACTAGGAGCGATGAGAACTTTGTCTGGAAGAAGGGGAAACGCAAAGCGTTTCATGTCAGCTCCAACTCCTCGTGCCGCCAGCATATTCGAGGGCATTACGAACTGTATAAGCAAAGTTGTCAGGACAAAAGACTGAAGGAGCATCACTATGCCATACCTCGGGAAATTATCAAGGCTCAGGAGGAAGAAAGGACGGAACAGCAGAAGTTAGACGGCGTATTTCCAAAGGCCAAGGTCAAGGAGTTTACACGAGATAGTGTGCTAAAGGCAGTTGCTGAGTTTGTGGTTTGCGATGACCAGGTGTGTACGACCGTTGTTTGAGCAGGAAATGTATTGATAGTGTCGTGACTGTCACATTCATGTTACTAGAGTTTGCTAGTGGCAAATAAGCCGGCATTTAGAAACTGCCTAGTGTCAATGCGTCTGAAAACGGTCACAGCTGACCTACCATCAACTCACGACATCTCTAACTACATCCACAACGCTTTTGTCAAGTTTCTAGACACACTCAGAGATTGAATTCAGGTAGCTTGCAATATCATTTCTCTTGTTACGTTTTCTGATTCTAACACTAGGCCCCGACTACCGCTCGTGTTTCCACCACAATGGATCTCTGGTCCATTGACCAGATGAAAGCGGCATTCATGGGCATTACTGCTCACTGGATTGAGGACACAGACGTCACATCTTGGTCATTGTGCCAGGCAGTCATTGCCTTCAAAGGCATCGTTGGAGCACACAATGGGCCAAACCTTGGCCGCTACTTCATCACCTTATGCAAACGGGCAGGTATAGTCAATACCAAGAATCCAAAGGTCAGTTTATTAGCTCTTGTTTATGGATTCTACATTGACGAAACTGAACATTATCAGCTTTTTTGTGTAATGGTGGACAACACTAGCAACAACGACATGACATGCGACTACATTGAAACCACACTCCAAACGCGACAGTTTAACGTCTTTTCCTTCACTGCTGACCAGCACCGCCTACCCTGTCTTGCCCATGTCATCAACCTCGCAATCACCGACTTCATGGGTGTCCTCACCAAGATTGCCCATGTTGAAACTACCACCGCTATTTGGGAATTCGACCCCACCCTGCCTGAGAACCGAGTTCTTGGGAACTCGCTCGATGTTATCGCTGCTATTCGCACAATAGTCATCAAGATTCAAGCCTCTGGACAACGTATCGCATATTTCGAGCGTCTACAGAAGGAGTGCGGGGTACCGACAGCTTTGAAGATACCACTCCATAGCAACGTATGTTGGAGAACAGCAGACGGCATGTTAGCGCGGTCATATGATCTTCGGGCGGTAGGTTCTTTGTCTTCATTCTTGAGCATGCTTACTAAGAGTAATTAGTCAATAAATCTATTCATTTCTTCAGCCGACCAGTTATTTGGCCCTATCACATCCATTCGATGTCCAGGCCGTCTGATCAAGAATATCCCATGGACAGCGTTCACAATCAAGGCCGCTGACTGGGAACATGTCAATGACATGTGGACTATTATCTCGGACGCTAATAACATTCAACATTTGTTCTCATACGACACTCAGCCAGCTCTTTGGCGTGCCATCCCCATCTTCGAGGAATTGCAAATGGCATGGGAGACGAAACATGACCTACCAAAGTACACTGTGTACAAGGATGCGCTCAATTGTGCTCTCAAGAAGATCGGCAAGTACTACAATAAGTTTGACGAGAAGCATGTCTATATTCTTGCACTTGGTACGTGCTTAGTTGATCTTCGTCGTCATACAATTCACAATGTGTTAGTGCTACATCCGTATTATAAGCTCACATACATCAAAATGGCGTGTGGAGGGGCAGTGGAGCAGAAACAAGAGCGTTCGGCAGGGAACCTCAATGCCAAGGACTGGCACGATGAGGCGCTACAAGTCATTGAGAAGACCATGGAACAGTATTGGAACTGCAATGATGATAATGGTCGCCGCCAGCATTCCCCACTAAACAACGAAGTGAAGAAGCGCCCTCTTGAATCTGAATACGATCGCCACCGTCGCGAGCTACTTGAAAACTCAACAAGGTCAAGCAATAGCGGGTGGAAAGAAGAACTTCACCGCTATCTCACTGAACTCTCTGATGTTTCGAAGGACGTAGATATTGTTGCATGGTGGGTGGTGCGTGCTCCCTTGTGGATGTGGACTTATGTCTTACTCACACTCAATCAGGCACATTCCAAGTTGTATCCAACCCTCTCCCGCATCGCGAAGGATGTCTGCGCAATTCCAGCCACATCCGTTCCTTGTGAGCGGCTATTCTCTGCAGGCGCTGAGATTGCGACAGATCAGAGATCTCGTCTTGGACCTGACAAGTTCGAACAGCTGCAGATATTGAAGCACTACTGGAAAAAGGATATTGTTGACAATGCGGGTATCAACACATTGCATGTTGATGAGGTGGATATGTCTGAGTATCGGGAGCTTCTGACAAGGGACGAAGAACTCGCCGAGTTGGATGTTGGTGCCGATGAGGTAGTTGATTTGTAGCCCTCTTTACATGTACGCATTGCATTTGTATGAACTGGTTGCGAAAAGACCGGTTGTGACTGGTTCACAACCGGTTTTCTCACTCGTTGATCAATAACAAGACCGCAACCAGAACATTTATAAAGCACTGCAACCAGCAACCGTGGTCCAGTTCGAAATGGTTGCGGTCCAGTTAGGTCCCCGGTCTTTCTGCCAGTCCTTGACTGGACTTTAAAACACTAATAGAACTTGGGTATAATATGTCATTGATCCCCATATGCGGTGACAATCAGGGTTCCATGTTTATGGCATCAAACCCTATCACCGAAAAATGGAGTAAACACATTGACATCCATTAACACTACATCAGAGAGATCGTAGCTGATGGGAAGATCAGCCTCTATTTCATAGAAGGCAATGACAACCCCGCCGACATGTTCACAAAGAACCTCGGCCATATAAAGTTCAACAAGTTCCGTACCCAATTAGGCTTGTCATTCTACAAATAGTAGTTTGTATCAATCGGACTTATCATTGCACAACCCTTGCAGCTCTTAGCGCATTATTTGCTTACATTCCTTATCAGGTATTTAGCGAGGGGGAGTGTTGAAATCCATTATCGTATAGTGCATATAACCCCTATGGTTATATCTTATCTACTCATATTTAGATTAGATCTTGATGCGGCCTTAAGCCTTTAAGCTATTCTCACATACGATCCTCTATCTCCACTTATATCCACCTATATATACAAAGTGTCGTAGATACAATCAATAAGAGTTTTAACCCCTATTAAACCTACCAGGTTAGTAAGGTGGCTCCTCACTATATGCGCGCCCTAGAGGCTGCCGCATTTACCCACTCAACAGTTGGCACTTTGAGCTACTACACTAGCATTGGTAGTTATAATAGCAACTTGGTCTGAACCTACTACATTGATCTATATAGCCTGGTTACCCTCAATTTGTGTGATCTAATTTAACTACAGGAATGATATAGTGGTGCTATGTAGACTATGTAGCAAAAATATCTGAGAAATATTGCTTGCTACATAGTCTATATAGCTGTCAGGCCATGCTACTGTAGTGCTATGTAGAGAGGGGAAGTTGACCACAACAACCAGTGTGACATAGACTACATCGTGCTATGTCGTCATCCCTATTTTTCCAGATGAACAAGCTTTGCCATGATGCCAGATATTCAGGTCCCGAGTCTCCGACAGAAATTGACACAAACAGATCTGAAGTACTCATCATCGGTCTGACCTCCCCACCTATATATGAGGCCCAAGCAACCCAAATCCACCTCCCCAGCCTCCCAGCCTGCTGGGGGCAAGACCACCAAGATCTTTTGGGAGAAAGGGTATGCTTATCACACAGATCAATTTGTCGAGTGGTGCCAGGACAACCCAACAAAACGCATCAAGCTATTTTCCGACTCCACTCAGGATGCATGAGAAGAAGGCTGCACTAGAGTCCAGCTTAACACTGCTAAGAAGAACACATTTCATGAGTTGGCCCAGTATATATTCGAGAACGATGCTGAACTCAGTGCAGAGTGGCTTGCAAAGCCACAGACATTTGTCTCTGCAACTCAGCGCTGCCATACAGCGTACATTTATTTCTTACTACTAACTAGCAAGGTTTTCCAAATGACGGTACTAGTCTCAGAACGCGATACTATGAACAAATCAAATGTTTGGGCCAAACAGGTGCAGGCTTGACTATCAGCGATCTTCAGAGGCTGGATGGGAAGGGACTTATTAGTACATATTTTTTTCTTGCATTTGGGCCTGGAGTCATGGTTCATAGCCCAGATCATACAAGATTTTCCATGGTTTCCTGCCCTTCATGGCTGGTGGAGGTCGAATCCAGTATATAATATCGCATATGGTACAGCTGAGGTTGAGCAGAACTTTGCAGCGCAGACAGCCACCTTGTTCAAGATGCGACCAAATCTCCCAATGCCTGACGATCTAGCATCGTCACAGCTTCCATCAACCCATTTGTTACCTGCATCCACCATACCTGACGCACATCACACTCCTGCTGTTTCCAGCTCCAGTTTTCCCAATTGCGAGGATGCAATTGGGGAGAAAGATCTGTTCCAACCACATTCCGTTGATGCTGCCAGTGATGGCAGGACCTGGGACTTCAACTTGAGCAACATATTCAAGTTTGATGATTTCGATGGTATGGATTTCAGCTTCGATGGTCCTTCCACATCCTCATCAGTTCCAATGGATTTGGATTCATTTACTACTGCACCTACTACCACATATACCAGTTACACTATACCTACTGTGTCTTCTGAGTCTGGTGCAGCAGCCGCTGCTTCTGCCAGTGCCACCGCTCTTGTTGCTCCTGCTGCACCCGCCACTCCTGCCACTCCCACCGCTTCTGCCACTCCTGCTGCTCCTACCAACCCACTATTATATCCTTGAACAATGATGATAATTACTGTCCGCCCCATTATCCACCTCTTGTCCCCCGCTTTCCGGAACCCCCCCATACCAGCAGTACTAGCACCACTGGCAACTTCCTCAAATCAGGCAGTCCATCTGCCTTGACTACTGATGACTCCGACTCCGATGCTGCTGCAGCGAATCTTTTTGCAAACCTGAATTTGATGAAATGCAAAACCCCCACACCAGAGGTCAGCTCTGAAGACACGGACCTAAAGAGCTGGTTCTCCATGGACCCCACCCCCACCTCCTCTGCTAGTAAGTCGTCTTGCAAACGGCCACAATTGTCAGTAGCTGATCGTCTGGATCATGCCAGCGATGTATCCACCTCCATCACCGCGACCATGCATGCCCTTCAAGAACAAAAGGCACATGAACATTATGCTGATTGCAACCAAAAAAATGTCGTGTATGAAGGGCGGCTTACTGACAAAAAGGAACAATGTGACCATGAGTGGGCCATGCAGCAGAAGCAGCAGGAGCATGAGATGTCGATCACGGCACATCAGAAAAGCCTGGCTGATGCTGAGCTGCATAAGATGGAGTTGCAGCTTGAGATTATGAAGTTTCAGGAGTGGACCAAGGCTCAAAGTGTAGCAGAGCCTGAAAGTGGTGAGGGTAACAAGGTTTAATCAAATGAATTCTGTATTTACATCTTTGCCAGTCATGCTTGGTAACATACTTGTAGTCTTTGTTCCTGTACCAGCATCATGATATGTTGTACACCTGCAACCTAACTTGACTGTTGCTACAACTGCTAGAGTAAGTGCTGTATAAGTGAGTGACAGTGTTGCTGCCCTAGTGTTCTTTGTGGTATTTCTTCATTACTATCCTCCTCCTCCTCCTCCTCCTCCTCCTCTTCACCATCCCCCTCTTGAGGGTATTCAGCAGCAAATTCCCCTGCTGATGTTGCTATTCCAAGCTGCTCTTCAATGTCTATGATCATGTTGTGAAGGATAAGACAGCTTCATATCCAAGCATTAGCATATTTGAGATCATCATCTTTCTGAATTTGAATGCGTAAATCAAGAAGTGATTGAAATCAACCCTTGAGAGATCCAAAGAAGTGTTCTGAACGGACTCGTACCTAGAAAAAAACAGGCTTAGTTGTAAAATTATCATATACAAATATACATACTTTAGATAGATAGTAATTGACAGTTTTCTGAGACCTTGTCAGAGTTCCCCCAGTTGGCCTTTTGAATGGAACCATACACCATGGCTGACAGCCATATGCACTATCAGCCCAAAGCCACTCATTTTGCTGGAAAAATCAGTGAGGAAAGCGTGCAATTTGAGTGTTTTGAAAGGCTGTGGAATCATGGAGACTTCCAGGAACTCCAATGACATAGTCAACAATCCGTAGGTTGTGTGGAAAGATCACAATCTTTGAACCATTAAATAAACAATGGAGTATAATAAAATATGATAATTTACTTACCTGATTAGAAAGTGAATAGTTTGATTTCCTATCAAAAAATCCTTCACCATGCCAGCCTGGCTTTTGAAAGAGCTTGAATGGTGTCCCATCAACAGATAGAAATCCCCCTTTCCACTGAGAGCATGTCTTTTCTGCCACATATCTTTGAGCCTTTTGTTTGTCCTCACGATCCTTTTGCTGGGTCAAGTCAAAGTGAATCATGCTATCATGATGACTCTGAATAGCAATCATCACTCGCTTGTAGCAGTTGTGAACAGTGCCTACAGAGACACCTGCCCACTCTGCCATGTCCTGTGAGGTAGCTGCATTACCATAATGTCCAGCAGCATTGAGAAAGATTGCTAGTTGGATCTGAACTGGAAGCTGTGGGCAATTGGAATTATTGTGAAAGATGGGATGATTCTGAATGCATTCAACAATATTGGCAAAGACATCAGGTGAGACTCTCAGCTTGCACCGAAAAAGCCTGGGATTATTCAATTGCCATTCATCAAGGAGTTGAAGCTGTGGAATCTGGGTGGAACAGAAATGGGCCTGGAGAACACATGCCTTTCTGACTTCATCTTCCTGTGCTGTGATAGCATTATAGAAGTTGACAAGAAGAGCTTGCATAGGGATGTTATCACTACTAGAACCACTGTTGAAACCAGAATGTGTTGTCTCCAAGTCAGAGTGGGAGTTAGACTCAGATGTATGAGATGAGTCAGAGCTGCCAGTGGAATCTGTAGAAGAGGCAGATGGGGATTCAGCATTTACTGCATCAAGCAGCATCTGCACAAAAATTTGAACCCCTAGTTCTTTCCGGGCTTGGGAGAGGGCATTAAGCAGCTTCTGGCACTCAGAGATGTGGGGCATTTTACTTGGGTTGCCAGGCAGTCCAGCTGGCCTTTATATCAGGCTGGGTTGTATTTAGAACAGCCCATAATTAGTTGCCGGGTTGTATTTACAGCAACCTATCTTAATAGTTTACTTAGTGCCACATCTACAGTTTCCCGACATCACATGGTACCGTTGTGTGATGGCGTCATGCTTTTCCGTTGATGCGTTGACGGCCCGTCATGTGTTGGCATTTTGTGTTCACACGTGATACTGCTGCCATTTGCTGTTGACGCGTTGATGGCCATCGTGCGTCAGCATTTTGCGCTTGCACGTGATTAGTGATGAGCAAGGCTTGGGCTCAAGCCCTGAGCCCCACCTGACCCGACCCCTAAAGCCCGAGCCCCACCTGACCCTCTCTAGAGGCTCCATTGGGCTCCGGGCTCGGGCTTCCATTTTGGTTGACCTTGGGCCTTGGGCCAAGCCCGGGCTTGCAACTATACAGTTTATAGGAGCCACCAGACCCATGGTCATTTCCATATTTAGTACTTTGTTTGTTCTTCATCTAACTCATCCCCATATAGTACACACTCGGCATGGAAAATGAAGAGTCTCGACCGAAGCGGACCGGGGCGCTGTCAGCTAAACTGCATGACCAAGATAACGCAGCCACACCAGAGCTTCATTCCCACCAACACGTTCATCATATGGCGAGCTCTTCGAACGACTCCATTGGCCCTGCATACCCCCCAGACAACAATCCATCACTAGAAGTCCCTCTGTCTGAGCCATTACCTCACCACAAATGCAAGAACGGCACTAACAGTCATGCTGGTTGTACTATTCAAGACTCCAGCAACGAAGATGAGGCTTCACCAGCAAAACCTTTGAAGCCCCCCAAGTGTAAGTGCATCCGAGGATCCAAGTCACTAATGCACTCATGGTTGTTCGTATCACTGACTATCTGCAGGCTATAAAAGACCACGCCAGAACAATGTGATGGGACTTGGATCTGGTGCTCAAACAACTGATGGTGAGTCCTAACAGTGTGACTCTTTGTGTTCACTGCTAACTGAGTGATACCATCGTGCCAAATAGCCCCGATGTCTACATTACCCCAAGAAATTGTTGACGCAGATGGGATCCTCGAAGATGTCAAAGTCCTTGGCATCAGTGAGGCCACGGCTCGCAAAAACCGCACATGTGACATTGACGAGTTTTTCGGGCCCATTTACCTTGAAAATGGCAAGAAACTGCGCAAATGCAAAAAATGCTCGTACGTTGCTTTCGTTCAGTAACTTATGTCGACGTAACAACAATGTATTTGTAGGACCTGCTCTCATGTTGTAGTGCTGGTCTCCGACATGTCCACCTTATGGCACCATTTGGAGCATCATCATCGGGATGAGTACCTGGCATGGGCAGAGGCAAACAGTTTCGCATCAATGCTTCCCAAGGACTGTAAGGAGCAGAAAGAAAATGCTTCCAGCACTCAGAAGCAGTGTCAGCTTGACACACATCTGCAGCCCGTCATCGCCAAAGAGGTCGTTCCCCCATACAACAATGAACTATTTCACGAGACCCTGATCAAGTGGATTATCGATACAGACCTGCCGTTATCTATTCTTGAACATCCATCATTCCACAATGTGATCGATGTTGCCACACATGCAACGAAGGGCACTGCAAAAATTCCCAACTGAAAAGCAGCACGGGGAGCGGTCATTGAGATGTTCAAGTCTCAAATGCAAAGTTTACAAAGTCAATTACTTGTGCATATTGCAACACTACAACAATACACATGCAATTAACTTAAATACTTTATTAGAGTGACGCAGTAAAGGGATGGATCAACTTGACGTGTGATGCTTGGCAAGCTTCGAACATCGATGCTTATTTTGCAGTGACAGGATCTTGGATTGAAGAGAGAGTGCCTGGAGTTTGGGACATACATACAACACTTCTTGGGTTCACGCAGCTTAACAGCGCACACAATGGTGTTCGTCTTGGCCAGGCGCTCTATAAGGTTGTCGCACAATTAGGTATACAAAACAAGGTTCATGCTTGTGTTCATAACTTCAGTTAAATCTCAACGATACCACCTACAGATCGGACATGTGACATGTGATAATGCCACGAACATGGATACAATGATGGTGGAGTTTGCACGGCTTATCAAATGTGAAACTGGGAAGCGCTTTAATGCAAAGCAACGTCGTGTTCGGTACATTGTCTACTTGTGTTAACATTGACGCTTATGCTAATGCAGTCTTGTAGGTGCTTGGCACACGTTGTTAACTTGGCCACCCAAGCTTTGCTCAGCACACACAGCAAGTCATACACTTATGATCCAAAAGACCCTGATCAAGATCTTATTGCTAAGCAAGGCCTGGACTTGGTCCTGGACTTGGAAAAGCAGAGAGATGAAGTCGGAGTAATTCGAACAATTGTTGTAAAAGAGTGGTCATCAGCAAAATGAAAGCAGCTCTTTCGGACGATCCAAATGCAAGAGAAACCTGATCACCCTCCTTGAAAGCAGCCTCTGCAACTGCTACTTGACATGCCCGTCCATTGGTCATCCACCTTTTTGATGCTTGAACGTGCCCAAACTCTGAAAGCTGACATCGACACATTTGTCCATGAACTGGCAGCAGCTGAATGTGATCGCGATCAACGCCAAAAACTGATGAATTTGCAGTTGACTGACGAGAAGTGGGCATGGGTTGATGTTCTACTTGCACTTTTGTGCAAAGCTGAAGAAGCTCAGCAAGCTTTCTCCTCTGACCATGGCCCTGCAATCCATCTTGCGCTTCCGGCCCTCGAGGCATTGTATAAAGCCTGGAATTTACGAAGCACAAAATCTGACTATTTGGATTTCTGGAATGGACTTGAAGCTGGCGTTGCAAAAATCATGGAATATTATAGGTGTAGTTCGGATTCAGATGCATATATCATGGCGATGTGTATGTGACCCAGCATCCTTCATTGACCTTGAATGCTAATCTATACTATTGTCAAGTGTTGGACCTGGTTCAAAAAGCAAACCACATACGGCACTACTGGGGAAATGAGTTATATGAAAAGGCTATAAAACATGCTGAGACCCTGGTACGTACTTAACCTGAAACTGATCATGTAGACAGTCACTAACTTTAAAGTACAATGACTTAGTACAAAGAGCAATATCTCGAGTTGAAAGGCAGTACGAAAACAGTAGAGAAACCAAAGTCAGCTGCCGCTAAGAGTTTGTTAGTATATGGCAAGCTTGGAAGACTTATGCATGTGCTCTCTGATGACGAAGACGATGACACTGGCAATGTGCGGCAGGATAATGTAGCCACGCAGACTGGATCGGTAGATGCTCAGCAGCCATGGCTCGAAGACTTTCATGGATACCTCCAGTCCAAAGACCACCTCCCAGCAAACATGTCAATCATTCAATGGTGGGGTCTCAATGCCGACAGATATCCAGTCTGGGCTTCACTCGCCAGCAACTACCTGTCAGTCATGGCGACATCAGTTTCAAGTGAGCGCGCCTTTTCTTCCGCTGGCATTACTATTAACAAGCACCGCAATCGCCTCAAGCCCGATATTGTTGAAGCACTTCAATGTGTCAAGTGTTTGATACTGCGTGACTTGCTTTTTCGTAGTGATCCTTCAGTTGTGGCAGAGTCATCAGAGTTCAACAATGGTGTGCCTGCAGACTTGGAGGATACACTAGTACTGGTGAGGAATGAAGAAGGGGGAGACATTGTTATGTTAGACTTGGACTCAGACTTGGAGATGCCAGGACTTGGAGTCGCAGCAGATGAGGTTGATGATGACGACATTGTTGTGTTATGACTAGCAGCTAGTAGTAGTACTACTTCGAATTGTTAATGATCTTGATAGTATATACTACAAGGTTACATGCTAGTAGCTACAGTATACAGGCCTGGGCTCAGGCCCGACCCTGACCCAGGCCCGACCTGAGCCCTCAGTAAGGGCTTGGGCCCATGGTTTGAGTGGGCCTGAGCCCTGGAAGGCCCGGCCTGACCCAGGGCTTTGAGCCCAACCCGGGCCCTGCACATCACTACACGTGATGCCAGCGTTTGATTGGAGCTCAAACTTCCACCACACTGCAGCTGTGTTGGGCAGATTGGTCATGTGCAGGGGTTGCGAGCCAGTAGGCGAGCCGAGAAGCTCTGAAGGGGTAGCCGGTCAGAACTCAGAAAATTGTCCCAAGGGATAGATTACTAATGTATTAGTCATGCACAACATCTTTTTGACCTTAGCAAAAATTCCCCCCTTACTGTACAGCCACTCCTCATCACATGACACTGAAAGGTCGCTTCAGTCAATGCTGAGCTGAGTTTCAATTTATTGGTCGATTGGTCGACCTATCGACCCCTGCGCATGCCTGTGTTGCAACTACTTCGGAGCTTGAATATATGACTCATTTGTCACATGCACATCATCTTGTTCTCTAACCTGAGGTTCGCTTAACTGAGGTTTGGTAAACCTTCACAACTTTGAGATCCCCTTATGTATCCTAATACATCGCCTCACGACATCAACCCAGGAACCAAGGAGTGAGCTGCCACCGGCAGTGTGGACTCAAGCTGCCAGTGCACGGCCTCCAAGTGCATTCCATACAATGTGCTCCCTTCCAATCATTCACTAGATCTTATCTGGGTTCAACAGCCCTGTCCACACATACTGGAAGGTTAACAATTGCCCTCATAGTAGCTCTCGACGGTTTGTTTCCAGTAAATTATGAGGTGGACGCCGCTCATCCTTTCAAACACTTGTAAGTTGACCATCATGACTGACACATCAATTTTGTGTGTAGTACTACATAAATAACACGCACCACTGGCACTGAAAGGACGCTTCGGATACAAGGACCAAACCTAACATACATAGACACTATCACCATCACGCACTACCACCAGCGCTGCGACTTTCCCTCTCTTCCATCTGTATTTCTTCGCCCTGCTCTAATCCCTTGTTCTG